>CAJHQQ010000707.1:0-151949 GCA_905132885.1 Moricandia moricandioides
CAGCTGATAATGAATGGTTCACCTCGCACGGAGTTAGGTGTTAGTGTAAGATAAGCAAGCTATGCGATGTAGAACACACAGTAGTACATGGTTAATCAATTCCAAAAAATATGACTAGATTTATTCTTTTAAAAGCTCACACTTGTTCTTTTTAAAAGAAATAAACCAAACAAGCTCAAGACACCCCTCGACTTGTTTGCTAGTCTTACTCGTTTAGAGACCTAAGACAGACTCTGAACCACTTAAGCCCTTAACCCCTAGATGCTTTGCTTCTCTTTATTCGGACATACAAAAACTCTCTATTGCTAAAAGCTCTCTCTGTGTGTTAGCCGACTACAACCCAGACGACTCTCTCTTTATACCTAGAGAGAAAAACCCTAAAACTACCCAAATGGAAACTTTCCATTTTCTATTTCAGCGAATAAGACAACCTTCTTCTTTTCTTCATCGGTTGTTTATTCTTCACTCCTTTTTCTTAACGCCCACGCCTTGATAAATATCTTCATATCTTTACTAAAGACTCCTTCCTTTTCTTGTATTTGTCTTCACACGTGCTTCTCATGATCCATCTCTCTGATGCAGTAGTCCATGTCGCACTTCATGAACTACTTCTGCTCTGCTATATCATCTTCTTCACCATACATCTTCATTAGGACCCTTACGACAACTCATATAGATTTTTGTAGCACATTATTGGTATCCCCTACATGTCTCTTTTGTCTCTACCCTATATGTCTGCATGTTGATTCTTTCACTAGTCTAGAATTTTGAGCACACTAGGAATGTTAGTCTACTTTTATGATATTAGTTACTTTATTAATTAGTCAATTTTCTGAATTTCCATTTCCTAATTGAATAATAATTGATCAGTAACAACTAAGTTCATTATTTCCTATCATCTTAATTAACATCAATTCTTATTGATAATGAATACAATTTTATATAATAAAAAAATCAAAAAGAAAGCAAAATGGAATGAAAAACAAAACAGAATAATAGAATGTCAAGATAAGAGTTTTTACTAAAATGTAATATATATATATATAATGCCTATAAATCCCTCGAATGCTTTTAATTTTTAAACGTTTTAGATGACTTAGATTATTTTAAATTAATTTACTAGACCTTATAGAATTTTCTATAGTTTGTTATTGTATTTTTATCATACATAATCATAGGATCGTTATATTTTTAGTTACCAAATCGTTTAAAATTATAGAAACCCAATATTTGATTTTTTTAGTTATAATGATTTAATAATATATTTTTCAAAATAAAGTTTAGTTATATTATATTTTAGGGTAATAGCCCTTTTTAGATCTTAAATGTTTACAAATACTATAAGCAAATAACTTTTAACAAAAGACACTGATTTTAGAAGACCTTTGACATTAAGTAAAACAAATAAAATTAATTAAAAAACATTTACATGTATTATAATTTATGCCTCAACAATTGAATAATATATATATATATATATATATATATATATATATTCAAGACCATGAGTTTCAGAGTCGAATCCTGTAATTTTTCTAGGTCCAAAACTACAATATGTAATATTAATTTCGTCTCAATAATCACTCGAATTGTGGACTTTTGACACAATGATCATGGTCATGAATAATAGTTGAATAATATATTTGAATCCAAACTGAATGTGTATCATTTCATAGTAGTTCTCAAACCATACTAGCATATATTTTTCTTTGGCTAGAATCAGAAATTTGAAAAACCTAGAAGATGAATTTCTGTGTTTATCTTAAGTATTTGTGGCCACGTGAGTTCCATGAAGAATCTTGTTATATTCTGTTAGCTTCGTGCTTCGCATTTTTGAAACTTAAGGTAATATTAGATATTGTGGCTGTTATTTATTTTTACTTATTAGATTTAATGAAAATATCCTTGATATAATTTTTATGAAAACTAGACTTTGACCCGCACATCCGTGCGGGTTTTTGTTTATTTTATAAACGTAAATTTTGATATTATAGTAAACGTTTTAAACATATAATTTACATTTTAGTGTTATATATTGTGTTACTCTATAATCTTATTATTTATCTTTCTTATCCGACATTATTTTATGATAGTGCATTAATTACAATAAAAATAGTTGACTTTTTTGGTAAATATTTTTTATATTTTTTCAACCTATTTATAATTAAAAACATTAAAATTTATATTTAAATTGATTTGTTATTAATATTTTAAATGAATTGTTAAATTCTTGAGTTTTCTAATAGCATATTTGTGAATAACACATGAATTAAAGGTTAGTTATATAATTTATATTTTGATATTAAAATTTTAGTAATTTTATATTTTTTTGAGTCTCAAAAAAACATAACACTAATTTAATAGTGAATGATATTTATTTATTTAAATGAAAACATTTATTTCATATAATACTTCTATTTTAATACCAATAAACTATAATTATAATATTTATAAAAGATAACATATAATTTTATTCTTGTTTCTTAAATTTTACTTAAATTAATTTACAGTATTATTAATAATAATAATTACGAAATTAAATAATGCACTATTTTATAAAAGCATTAAAACATTTTAATTAGATTTTGTTAGATTTTCCTCAACTGATTTTGTTTGAACTAAAAATAATTAAATTTGTAATTAAAATTGAGTCATCAAGATTTTAAATGTATATATATTTGCTGATTAAAGTAAATAATCAAAAATATCATAATAATAAATCTATGAAATGGTCTTACTATGACTTTTACTTAGTAGATTTTTTTTGTACTTCTTTTTTAATAGAGAAGATGTTCTTTCTGTTTCAAAGACAATCAAAATATGAACGTTGTCGTACTGTCAGGGCTGCCGCAGAAGTTTTTTTTTTTTTTTTTTTTTTTTTTTTTTTTGATAATCCAGGGTTCCCCCGCTTCGCGGGTCATTCCCTGGGCCCGGTCAGGCAGCGGTCCACTTCACCCGGGAGGGCATTAGCCTGGGCCGAAGCCCAGTAGCATTAATAGTGACATGGAAGAGGAAGTTCGTCTCCGGCTGGCGTCGAACCCGGAAGCATGACAATTGGCCCCCAAGGCTCTAACCAGTAGAGCTGCCGCAGAAGTTACCGAAAACAAAACCGACATAACATAAATATATCAAAACGATATTACAGGCATGTATAGCGACCTAAGATATCAAACATAAGCTGTCTTATCTATCTGAAATACGTTTCCGACCACATGATATTGTCTCCGTTTGGGTCCAACAGCACTCTCATCCATAGTATGAAGATAGAATTCTCAAAAATGATTAGATACTATAATAAATGTTAAAATGATCAATGGGGTTCTCAATAATGGAGTCGTTCTGATTTTAATACGCGTGACCAATCTAACCTATAAAAATAAAATCTAACTAATATTTGACTAAGTACAAAATTATTATTAATCATAAATCCCTTTTTTCTCCTTTTCTATCCATATATTGTTGCAAAAACTTGGTTTGTGAATATGTAGATGACACTTCCAAAAAATAGTGTACATCGGATAGTAATGTTATTGTACATGTAACTTTTTTGACGACTTGCAGAATGTGATTCCTTTAGGTTTAACTAGTTTACACAACTGATAGATGTATGTAACTTTTGATTGTACATGAACTGTAATTTGTGTTGCTTGAATGTAATGAACATTTGTAAGAAACTATTACATTGATAGAGTTTAAATTGAGTCGAGAACAGCGGCGGACGCACATAATAAGCTACGGGGGCATGTGCCTCCATCTAATTTTTATTTTTCTTTATTAGTTAGCATTAGTTTAAGAAATTACTCGTAAACCTATAATTAGACATAATGAAAAAAAGTTACGTGCCCCCATCTAAATCTGTTCTTGCGTCCGCCCCTGGTTGAGAACATACTAGAGACGCATGCATAATTCCGTTAAAGTTTAACCATTGTTTGGTATATGGGTGTACACATGCAAACTTTTGATGTACACATAAACATCGTATAAAGTGGACAATTTTAAAAGCCTCCAAAAACGCATATATAGTCTCATGTAAATAAATCAGCATAGAAAAACTACCATGGAAACACTTGCATAGATAACTTGGATAAAATAGTGTGGATATCTCTATTTATGATGTACATGGTAACATCTTATAAATTTAGTGTACATATACATAAAGAATATTGTAGCATACATGTGTACAACAAAAATGGTAAACATCAAATTTCAAAATCAAATTTTCCTTTTTCTTTTAGTTTATGTTATGATTCAACATATTATTTTACTAAATAGAAGATGGACGCAGAAAGATTGAAATGTAAGCAATTAACTAAAACATAATGGTTTCCGAAAGAATATAAACAAGAAATAAAAGAATCAGTAAAAGTAAAGAGTTTGAATTGTGATAAATCATCTTCGTGCTATAATTTCTTTGTGGTGTTTTGTCACTAACTCATTCATTTGAAAAAAATTGATGCTAAAGTAGAATGTCTTCCAAAGATGTCTATGTAAACGGTGGTGGTTGGTGCATGGACGCCGGAGCACGGTGGCAGACACTGGAGAACGATGGTGGATACACCGGAGAGTGAATGTGCAGCCGCAAAAGAGCGAATGTGGAGGTGGTGGAGAACAATGGCGACATTGGTAGTTGGAAAAGATCTTAAGTAACATATAAGATAGATGTACCAATTTACTTATCACCAATTGGTCTTAGGTTAAAAATTTATCTAGCTTAATATAGTATCATAGTCCAATCCAAGTAATCCAACCCGATCCATCATCGATTATGCCCAAAGTTGGCCTAGCCCAAACATTCCGAGATTGACACTCAAAAAATATAATCTCGAAGGAACGTATTAGAGACAAAGTCTCTCACATCACTAGTTAAAAAAAATCTTAAGTAATATATAAGCTAGATGGTTCAATCCACTTATCGGCAATTAATTTTAAATTAGAAGTTTATCTAACTTAATAGAGAGCATACATGACTTCATACCTAATGATATAGGTTCTGGTGACTCTAATACCCATGCCCGTAAACAGTTAAAGCCCATGAACGGTTAAGGAAGTCAAGAAAACAAGAACTGTCATATTAGAATCACCTTATCCGGCGACAGAGCAATCACCAACTGAAAGTAATCTCACAGAGGTTGAAGAAGAAGACAATGACTCTATTCTTTTTGTGTTATTGAATTTTCTTATTATGACAATGCTGATGTTCAAGTTCTTTTATACATGAAATAGAAAAAGCAAAAGCTTATCCATTAGCTGGCCTCATCCAATGATTGCACATGACTCTAAACAACCGAATCTGTTGGAGGTCAAGATTCCTTTAGCTGTCATCTTCGTACTCTCTTGACGGCAAGGACCTTTGTTGTTTCTTACAGCAGCAGCTGCAATACGGACAAATCCAGATACCTCCGTTTGAGCCCGAGTCTTTGTAGTGGACAAAACTTCTGCTTAAGTCGAAGTGTTTGGTTCACCTAAGCTAATACCCTCCCTCAAACTTGGAGCCGGAGGCAAGGACACACCGAGTTTGTTACGTAACCTGAAGAATGGTTCTTGAGCAAGAGACTTTGTAAAAACGTCGGCCAGTTAAAGACGAGATGGGATATGCTTAACTTCCAATGCTTTCAATGCAACTCTTTCTCTCACATAGTGATAATCAATATCAAAATCTTTTGTTCTCTTGTGAAACATTGGCTTTGCTGTCAAGCACACTGCCAAAAGATTATCACACATTATCAATGGTGTCACTGTCTGATATAACCCATTATCTTTAACAGACTCTGCAACCACACTACTTCTGATGCATCTTGAGACATGGTTCTGTACTTAGCTTCAGTGGAGGATTTTGATACGGTTTCATGTCTCTTTGCAGACCAAGATATTAGATTAGAGCCAAGAAAAGTGCAGAACCCTCCTGTTGATCTTCTTGTATCATTGTATCCAGCCCAATCACTGTCACTATAGCACAATAGAGTAGAACTAGAGTTAGCAGCAATGGATATGCCCATCTCATATGTTCCTTTAATATATCGCAATACTCTTTTCAATAGACTGAAATTTGACACACTTGGAACATGCATCTTTTGACAAATGTAGTTGACTGCAAACTGAATATCAGGCCTGGTCAGTGTCAGATACTACAATTTCCCAACCAGACTTCTGAAGTAACTCGGATCCTCAAATGCAACATCTTGACCATTAAGATTGTTCAGTTGCAATGGAAAAGGTGTGGGCATAGGTGCACAATCTTTCATTCCTGCAGTAATGAGAAGATCTTGTGCGTACTTAGCTTGATTAAGGAACATACCATTTTCATGACGATGTATTTGTATCCCAAGGAAGTAATGTACTTCACCCATGTCCTTCATTCGAAACTCTGACTTAAGCTCTTGTAACAGTTTTGCCATCATATCTTCACTCTTTCCAATAATAAGCATGTCGTCCACGTATAGAAGAAGATACATCACATCAGAACCAACATGATACACAAAGAGAGAAGGATCGGGGAAGCTACATTGTAAGCCAAAGTTGAGCAAGAACACATTGAATTTGTCAAACCAAGCGCGTGGAGCTTGTTTCAAGCCGTAGATAGCTCTGTTAAGTTTGCAGACATATTCAGGCTTGTCTAGATCCTCAAACCCTGGTGGTTGCTTCATGTACATTGTTTCTTGAAGATCTCCATGTAAGAAAGCATTTTGAACATCAAGTTATTTTATCTTCCACTTCTTTGTAACAACAACGTGGAGAATGGTTCTGATGGTTGCAGTTCAAACCACGGGACTGTATGTCTCAATGTAGTATATTCTTTCTTCATGTTCGTTTCCTCTCGCAACCAAACGTGACATGAGTCTCTGTACATATCCACCAGCATTCAATTTAGTCTTGAACACCCATCCACAACTCACTGGATTTTGATCGTCTGCAGGTGGAACCAGAGTCCAAGTATTCGTTTCGATCATATTTCATATTTCTTCACGACAAGCTCTTGTCCACCTTGGATCTTTCAAAGCTTGTTTCACTGTCTTCGGTTCAGAAAATTCATCTTTCACAGTGATCATAGCATATCTGGGGTTAGGCTTCACAATACATGATCTAGCTCTAGTAGTCATGGTATGTTGTGGGTGGTGTAATGGTTCATGACTCTGCTGGTGGACAACTGCAGAATCTCCATCTGAAGCTTCACTTTCTAGACCACTACTAGAAGCACCCGAAGACTCATTTTCAGAGTTGAATTCATTCACATTTGCAGCAGCAGATGTCTGCTGTTGCGGTTGGTTCATCTGATCAGTATATGTGATGGTTCTTCCAGGCAGTGTTTCAGCTACAATTCTTTCAGCATCACTGTTATCCTAGTCTGAAGTTTTTTGAAGATTAGACAAGTGCCATGAGGTAAGAAGAGGGGATTGTGAAGGTGGATGATATCGGCTGTATATATCTGAGAAAGGAAAGCTTGTCTCCTCAAATAGAACATGTCTGCTGATGAACACACGACAGTAGGAGGGTGTAGACATCTATATCCTTTATACTTCTCATTATAACCAAGAAATACACACAACAAAGACTTGGGATCCATCTTGTTCTTCATGTACGAACGCAGATATGGAAAACATTTACACCCGAAGACTCTCAAAGCTGTATAGTTTGGAACCTTATTATGAAGCATCTCAAATGGGCTCTTATTATTAGGTAGGACAGATGATGGCAAAAAATTCCCCAAGAACACTGCTGTGAAGAAGGCTTCAACCCACATTTGAAGCGAAACCTTGCTGCTATATAACATTGTCAGACGAAGTTCTGCAATGTGCTTATGTTTTCGTTCTGAGATACAATTTTGTTGAGGTGTATGTGGGCATGAAATCAACTGTTTTATGCCGCATTTGGACAGATGACTTAGGAAGGACTTGTTTATGAATTCACCACCATCACACTGAAACTGTGTTATATTTTGTTGACACTGGTTTTCAACCATGCTCTGAAATCGAAGAAACACTGAGAAGAATTCAGACTTGAGCTTTAGAGGATAGAACCAGGTAAACCGAGTTTTATTGCCAACAAAAATTACATAATACTTGAACCCTTGAGAGGACATCACTGGACTAGGACCCCACAAATCACAGTGTATTCTCTCCAGTGGTCTAGATGTAACAGTGTCAGAAACATAAAATGGAAGCCTACTACTCATCCCTACTTGACAAGCATCACAGATAATCTTCAAGCTTGCTTTATTCAGTGTTATTGTGTTTTTATTTGAGAGATGTTGAAGGATGTCCTTGTGAGGATGACCCAAACGGTAATGCCACACCTCATCACTTGTAGCTTGTTGTCGGTTAGAGTAAAAAGCGTGAAACCGTGCATCCTTCAACATGTACAAATCTTTAAGTCTTCTTCCTTGTGTTATCACTGCCTTTGTTACCTTGTCCTTGACAAACACATGGTCAGAATCAAAGGTAAACTCACAAGGATAATCTTTTGTCAACTTAGACACAGATAAGAGGTTCTTTGTTATTTCAGGACAAACCAAAACATCATCTAAGGGCAGCATTGTACCTTGGGCAGTGTGAAGAGCAACGGACCCGACATGTGTGATTGGAAGATAATCACCATTGCCGACTATAACCTGATCAGTACCAGTGTATGGCTCAGAGGAGTGCAGCTGTGAAATATTATGAGTAATGTGAGTTGAAGCAGCCGAGTCGGGGTACCATTCCTGACCTGACAGATGTTCTTGATCTGCTATTAAGGCATTGTGAACATTTTCTGACACCTGATAATCTTGATCAAATCTGTTGTAGCACTTCAATGCAGAGTGACCATAACGGCCGCATATCTGACAGGTAGGTCTGGTGTTCGATCCAGATGAAGCTGTAAACTGCTGATGAAAACTTCTTCCAAGAGTAGAGTAGGAGTCAGAGCCCCTTCCTCTGAAACTACCTATGTTGCCACGGCCACGTGAAAAATAACCTTGACCAGTGTGAAAAGCAAGATGTGGAATTAGTTCTGGTGGTTGATTGTAGATCTGTAACTTATCATCAAATTTGATAAGCTTGAAAATTGCATCTTCAAAGCTCATGGGAGGAACAGAGTCCATAGAGTGTTCAATGACGGTGCAAATAGATTCATATTCTTTTCCCAGACCACTGAGTGCGCCATAAATCATTTCTTGCTCTTTAAGTGGACATCCTATTGAATCGAGCTGATCACATACTCCTTTAACATCACCCAGGTACGCAGCCATGCTCTTGTGTTGCTTTGTCATCGCTTGAAATTTTCTCTGTAGATCCAACTTTCGTGTTGCAGAGACACGATTGTACTTTTGAGCTAGACAAAACCACACTTCTGAAGCAGAGTGAAGACCATAAACTGAACGCAACGCTTCCTCTGTCAAAGATCCAAACAACCACGCCATGACAAGTTGATCTCGCCTAATCCATTTAACAAACTCTGGATTAGTTGTTTCGGTGACAACATTGCCGTTTCGCCTTGTTACAGTAGGTGGAGGACGGGGAGTAGATCCGTTGATGTAGCCAAAAAGGGACTAACTTGAGAGAAAGGACTCAAACTGAGTTTCCCACAAAATATAGTTCGTGGAAGACAACTTGAGTGTAACACACTGAGAAATACTTAAAGACAGAGCGGAGAACGTGTATGTGGTTTCCTCCATGGCTCTGATACCATGAAAGTAATCTCACAGAGGTTGAAGAAGAAGACAATGACTCTGTTCTTTTTGTGTTATTGAATTTTCTTATTATGAAAATGCTGATGTTCAAGTTCTTTTATACATGAAATAGAAAAAGCAAAAGCTTATCCATTAGCTGGCCTCATCTAATGATTGCACATGACTCCAAACAACCGAATTTGTTGGAGGTCAAGATTCCCTTAGCTGTCATCTTCGTACTCTCTTGACGGCAAAGACCTTTGTTGTTTCTTACAGCAGCAGCTGCACTACGGATAAATCCAGAACCCCTCCGTTTGAGCCCGAGTCTTTGCAACGGACAAAACTTCCGCTTGAGTCGAAGTGTTTGGTTCACCTGAGCTAATACCAACACCATAGTCTTTTTTCACCTCTACATCAGCACCATTGATTGCACCGCTCAACGTCTTCTTCGTCGTTTTCTATATCAGCTTCATCCACATTTTTACAAACCGAACTTTTGCAATAATAATAATAATAAAAGTTTGCAAAAATAGCGGAAGAGAAAAGAGAAAGATAATAGATAAAAGAGATAGAGAAAATAAATTTATGTTAATGAGAGTTTTATTATTTAGTTAAACATAGTTAACAGTCTTAACCGAAACAATTTTCTTAAATCTAATTTATACGTTTCAAACCGGTATAAACAATTCTAAATCAGTTTAAATTGTTCTAAATATGTTTAAATAGATCTAAATTAGTTTAAATTTATTAATTTAAGTAATAATGATAGAACAAATCCACAATTTTTTTCTGATTTTTTCTGTTTTGTATATTTAATTTTAATATTTCATCAAAATAGTGTTATAATTAAAACTAAAATATCTTATATAAATGTAAATATATATAAAATAAATTTATAATTCGTTAACGCTTATGATCCGCCTAAACGCTAAATAATCTGCCTAGTCGCTAGTCCTCTATAGAGCGTCTAATTAACTTTTAGCGATTTTTTTTAACATTTCGTTCAAACTGAAGTATTAATTTAAGGAAAACTTAACTACACAATAGTTACGTATATTAAATGGTTCACTCGCTCATTTAGGATTTTTATCACACAGAAAATATATGAGTGCAACGACAACCATGTATACAGAACACAGTTAAATATATGTGATCGCGTGAACAAGAACAGACAGGTATACACAACCTTAGCTAGAAGACACATGTTCGCGGAAAACAAACAAAATGGCCGATACAAAGTTGATAAATGTGACCGAATAAAGATACTATATTTTACAGACTACATTAATAAAACCCGTGAACCACTAGTACAGGCGTAGGTTTCCTCTCAAATGGGTATCTTGTCGTGGTACATCATCAACTCAGGATGTGTGAACATGTCACCGTCTTTGTAGAAAACCTCGATGATCCTTGTCACCGTCTTCGTTAAGACTCTTCCACAAATTCAGTGTCATGATCTTGAAACACCATATTGCTTCATATAACAATCAATGGATGTCCCTACGTGCTTTCTTTTATGCTCAAACTGCATGAGATCACAAGATCAGATATTCATACTCAATACAGTATCCGAGCATGTTACTTTCTGAGTTTTGATTAAATGAACAAATTCATTTTCTCTAAAATAGTATTTCTATTATTAATAGATACAGCTACAGTTATCTAAACATTTATTTTCTTTTGTTTTTCTTAATGTGTTCAGGTTTGATCCAGTTTATTTTGTGGTGTGATAATACTATAACTGAAGTCGAACCAAAACCATTTCAGTTCAGGTAGAGTTGGACTCAGTTGGGTTCATTTAGAATAGAGATTTTACGGTCAATATCCACAAACTTTTACCACCGGTAGACCGTGTCTTTTTAAAACCGTGATTACGTAAACCTGACCCAACAACTTTGATTCTGAACCGGGATAAACTAAAAAAGAACATTGGGCCGAAAATCTAAAAAACAAGAAAAAAGGTTCGAACGCAAAATAATTGTTAAAAAAATCCATCTCAAAATATTTGATCAAAATCTAGACACCAGGGGGAAAAACAGATTCTATCATATGAGACTTATTGCTTCCTTCCTCTTCCTTTCTTGGCAGGCTGCGTCTCAATTGATTCTTTCCCGGTGACTTCAGAGAGATCAACTGCATTATACAACAGCCAACAGACAAAGTAAGCTACAAGCCAAATGCTACAACACATGAGAAACTTCAATTCTTTCATTAAGTTTGGTAGACGGAAATGATGATCAGAGAAAAGTAATTACGAGTATGTTATACGGTCTCTTAACGTCATAAAACGAAGGAGTTTTTTTTCTAAACATTAGGAGGTGGTGGTCCATATTCTTTCTTCTAGTTTAGTACGCAAAAACAAAAAAAAAATTACCATCAGGTCCTCTGGCCATGAGGGTGAAAAATATGTTATTCAGTTTCTCCATCTTCTTTGCTTCTTGTGCTTGGCCTGTCTTGAATTTGAGACACTAATTTAAAGAAAAAGTATTAAAAAAATCTATCATATGTTTCACATAAAACCGGAAGAAACAAGAGGGAGAGCTGCTTAACCACAGAGAAGTTGATGCAAATTATAAGTAACCAAAGGAGGTCTGAAGTATAGAACTTTGAGTAAGAAACACAAACATGTTTCATCATCCACTAACAGTAACAAGTGATGTGAGTTGTTAACTCATACCCAGCCAAGACATAAGAAATACTAGAGACATAACATCATATTAGCAATCACATTCACCAAAAGCTAAAACCAAACCAAACCAAACCAAATACAATTTTCCTAGAATGGTGTTTCTTTTAAAATCAGTTTCTTGAACATTGTAACATAACTATGACAAAATCATTACCATACCATCAAAACATAGAGAAGAAGACACATACCTCTTTGTTATCAGTAACCTTGAGAACCAGTTTGCCATCGCAGTGTCTATACTTGACAACATACCGAGTCTGCACCACAAACATCGAATAAAAAACATGTATATTGGCTCTGTCGAATCACCAACCAAACACCTTGTAACTCAAAACCAAATACGATAAAATCAACAAAAAATAACGTACAGATTCGGGATCAGCTCGGAAAAGCTGAACAGATCGATCTACAAATTCGTCCCACGATACTATGTAAACCATCTCGATTCACCTGAACGGACTTGTCGCGGCGATTCGATTTTATGCAATTCTCCGGAACACGCGACGGAGCCGAAGCAGACAGAGAGAAAGAAGGGCTTCTTAAATTTATATATATATATATATCTAAAATATTTGACTGCTAAGAAAACCGGAATAAACCTGATTAAACCGGACTGGTTCGTTAGTGTTAAGAATTTTAAGTAAAACCCTAACCGTTCTTCTTCGAACTTCTTCAACTTTTTTTTTCTGTTTCCCGAAATCTCTTCTTCATCTTCATCATGCTCTCTCGTTTATTCCTTAGATCTTCGAATCTCCGTCTCGGAACCCTAGTTTCATCCAAATCCAACTCTCAGATCTTCTCCTCCTTTATCCGTCCGCTTTCCACCAACAGTACAGGCGGCGGCGGCGGCGGCGGAGGAAATGACAATCGGAACGACGTTCCGTGGAGTTTTTCTGGAGTAAACGATGGAAAGTCCGATCCTTTCTCTTCAAACGATTCTTGGGCTTCCTCCGGATCCAGCTCAGCTGGTGGAGATGGCAAATGGCCTAAGGAGGAGCCTAAGCGATGGAATATGAAGGAGGAAGGAGATGAGAAAGCCGTGTTTGGTAACGAAGGTGAGGAGGTGGGGAATGGTTATGGAGATGTGAGATCCAGTGGATGGGATGTGTCCTCTAAGCCATGGGACTTGAAGGAGGAGAAAGATGATGATAAGGTCGTGTTTGATACAAGTGGAGAGATGCCTGTTAGCTTTGATAACAGCTTGGTGGATGAAGAAGAAGAGCGTGCCAAGAAGGAAGTGTTTGAAAAGGAAGAGAAAGAGCTCACTGAGGTTATCAAAGGTCAAAAGTCCTCAACTTTGTTAGCTGCTTCATAATAAAAGTGTCTAGATTTGGAATCAGGGTCAAATGGGTAGCTAATAGTCATCCAACTTTGCCTAGGTTGTATTAGGCTGCACAATATGCTGGTTTTGGATTAAGCTCTAAAAGTTTAATAGGAATAAGCATTTGGTTAGACAGAGTTGTATGTTTAAGTGGATAGTTTGGTGCTCTAAAGTGAACTGAAGAGTTTGCGATAACTAGAGTAAGTTTTTGTAGCCTTACTGATTTGGAACTTACTCTATTATTGCAGGTCCTGATCGAGCATTTGGAGACTTGATTGCGAAGTCTGGTATAACAGATGAGATGCTAGACAGTTTGATAGCCTTGAAGGATTTCCAAGGAGTCGAAGGGTTGCCTCCTCTGACTGAGATTGAAAACCTGCGACGTGAGAAGAGTTCAAAGAAGTCGTCAAGAGCTGAGATAGAACTCCAGATGCAAGAGGAGATTGCTAAAGCAAGGGTGAGACAGGTGGATGAAACTGGGAGAGCCTATGGAACCGGGAGAAGGAAATGCAGCATTGCGCGTGTTTGGATTGTCCCTGGGAAAGGAAAGTTCCTTGTGAACGACAAAGAGTTCGATGTCTATTTCCCTATGCTTGATCACCGTGCTGCGCTTCTCCGCCCGCTTGCTGAAACCAAAACCTTAGGTAGTTGGGATATTAAGTGCACTGTTAATGGCGGTGGAACTACAGGTAAAACCCTCTCAAAGATCACCTCTTCGAGTGTTATAGTCACTCGTTGCTCGAGTTTCTCTATTCACACAAGCTAGTATAAGTAACCATGGTTACCCATGTACTCGTTGCTCAAGTTTATCTATTTACACTGGCTAGTATAAGTAACCGTGTACTCAAAATGTTTGGTATAAAAGGTCAAGTTGGAGCTATTCAATTGGGTATCAGCAGGGCATTGCAAAACTGGGAACCAGATATGCGGACAGCACTTCGAGCTGGTAAGCAAGATACTAAACGCATAGTAAAATCTTGTATCTTTAGCAGAGATACAGGCATGTTGTCTGTTTGATTGTTCTTGATGATCAAGATCTTATTTTCAATCTTGGATATGTTTCAGCTGGTTTTTTGACAAGAGACTCGAGAGTTGTGGAAAGGAAGAAACCTGGAAAAGCCAAGGCAAGAAAGAGTTTCCAATGGGTCAAGCGTTAAATGCTTACAATATCTTTCTCTCTGTCTCCATTTTCATTTGTTCTACTTATACTGGGTTTGGAAGAATCATCAGAAAATAACTTGTTAGTCTTTCTTGTACCAACACATTCCTCTATCACGACTCTTGAGTCTTGGAAACTTGAGTTACCTTGGTTTGCGAGTCAGGACACATAGTTTGTATCTTTGTTCCTGTTTCTTCAAAAGGTGCATTTTGATAATGATCAACTTGTTAAAGTATTCGCTAAATCCTGATTCTTGATAAAATAATGGTAGTAGGGTGTCCAGTTATCATAGTTAAACAAATGAATTGATTTCATTTGGTTTATATATTTCCTATTTTGAAAACTTGAAAGATCTTTGATGAAAACGAAATTGTATAAACTCTATACCACACCTTCCAGATTTGGCAAACATGGACCTATGAGTTAGCGTAAAGGCTTTCCATAAAAGTGCAATGAATGGATAGGAAACGCTGTTGATAACTTGTTTGTATTCATTTGGATGCCCTATTTTTTCATTACGTGCAATACAAGCATCACCTTCTCTATATTTCTTCACTCCCACTACAAGTACTAATAAAACTAATAGTTTCCCAACCAAATCCTTGGATATCCCTATTTTTAGCAAGTAAACAAATATTTCTTTTATATACATTTCACTATGATAAATATATCATACCACGAACAATATAATAAAAGCAAACCATCTTCATCTTGTCCTTCTCAGTTTCTTCTCCCAACATCATAAACCAAAAGCTCTCTACTCAAAGACAAAATAGATTTTGCTTCACCCAAAGGAATATAATGGGCATAAAAGTTTCATCAAAGATCAAAAGGATTCTTGCATCCACAGGTTTTTCTAACTTATTTTTTTCATTTTATTACCATGTAGATCCATCTTAATTCTTAATATTTGTAACCAAGGAAAAAAAAATAGAATTTCTTTATACAACGTTCTATATTTTGATACAGCTTCGGGAAATCAAAGTCCCAAAGATGGTGATGACGTGGACGTCAGAGAAGAATATGCAAACGCATTCCGTACGGAATCTTACAATCAGTTTTGGACACGTGTCATGTACTTAAGCCGTAAGAAGTCCACTCTGTCTTCTTCTTCATCACCGATCGAATCATCCTCCACGTCAGCTCGTCTAATGTCATACCGCCTCTTCGCACATAATCTCCTAGAACCGGATCAGAACTCCGTCACCCGGATCCTGGATGTATCCCGGGTCGGACAACCCACCCGAACTCTTCTTTCGGATTACTTCTTGGAAACAACACACGCTTTCTTGCTTTGCACGCTACTACTCAAAACTATTCACCGTCTCCGGTCCAAATACGAATCTATAAAGCCCAAGATTCAGTCGGGCCAACATAACTCGTTGGCTTTTTTAGACCAATTCACGGAGCTATCAAGATGGTTCGACCCGTTTATCTCGTCCGGTTCTCGGATTCAGTTAACCAGAACCGGGTGTTTAAACCTGTTAAAACGGTTAGAGTCGAACCGAGACAAGACACGAGCTAAACTCAAACTCGTCAACGGACTAACTCATAGCTCAGGGCTTCTCGTTTTGGCTCTAACCACTACGTTGATTGTAACCATCGCCTCTCACGCTCTTGCTTTGTTCCTAGCCGGTCCGACACTTTTAACCGGCCGATTCAAACCGGTTGGTTTAAGGAATAAGCTAACGAAAACTACGGCTCGTCTCGACGTGGCTGCGAAAGGTACTTACATTTTAAGCCGTGATTTGGACACGATAAGCCGGTTAGTGACTCGGATTAATGATGAAGTGGAGCACGTACGAGCCATGGCTGAGTTTTGGGCTGGGAGAGGATCGGGTCGGGTTCGAGGCGGGGAGGAAGTGGCTCGGGAGTTGAGGAGATGTGAAGAGTGCTTCAGTGAAGAGCTTGATGAGCTTGAAGAACATATCTACTTGTGTTTCATGACTATTAATCGAGCAAGGAATCTTCTTGTTAGAGAGATTTTGCATTCGGATGATCCACCTGACTGTTCATTCGCTCCCAAATCCAAATAACATCATCGTACTTACTAATTATATTTATTTACTTTCATGTTGATTACCATTTTTAATATAATTCTCCTTTATTGGCCAGAATGCATGAATATTAAATGATTACAGCGAATTTAGTCAAACACATTATTCCCCGAACTGCAATTTTCTATTGGCATATAAATTGTAATTTTTTTTGGAAATTGTAAATTTAATTAAAAAATGTTAAAAATAAAATAGATTACTTAGATATGTCAATATTTTATCTATTTCAATATATAAATATTTTTTAGAAGATAACAGATAAATGTTAATACTTTGTTTTCAAAATTTTTGTAGTGAATTTGTAACTTTGTTTGAAAATATCACTAAAATTGTTAAGCAAAAAAAATACAAATATAAGTTATTATATAAGAAATTATTTAAAATTAATAAAAAAAATTACATTTGTTAAAAGATATTTAAAAGAGAAATTTTGGAAATTTATCTTTACATGAGATTTTATTTTGAAAACAACACTGTCTTTTTATGTTTTTGAAGACTAAACTTATTCATAAGTGAGATGACTAAATTGACCAAAGTTAATGTTTAAAGCTTTATATTATATAATATCTAACTGAGATAAAGATTAAAATAGATTTAAAAAGTTTTTATCCCAAAATAGCAATCAAAGAGAAAAATGACCAAAATATACTTTATTAAAGAGTTTAAATATATATTTATACCATTTGAGTTAACTAATCTAAACTTAGGGTTTAGAGTTATGGGGTGGAGCTTTGTAGTTGAGGTTTAAAATATAAAAAAGTTTTAAAAATTAAAATTTTCAAAAAAATCTATATTGGTCATTTTTTTTCTTAATATTTATTGTTGTGACAAAAACTTAAAAAAAAAATCGATTTGAAAGATTTACCCTATCTAATTTGATATTTTAATTTACAACAAATTTACCAACAATCATATTTATTTCAGTACTCAATATAAGAAATCGGCTCCACTAACTTTTCCTAAAACCACACTTTTATCAACTTTTGATCTGACCAAGTAACTTAATGATATTCTATTAGAATTTATTTGTTGTTTTTCTTGTTTTCATATACAACGACATACACACATGAAACAATCGAGACAAATTGCTATTCTTTTAGTTAACAAAAACTTAATCCAAACAATTTTATGAGAATCAAATAGTGTTAGTGTATTTCTTCTCTCTTTATTACAATTTCTTCTTTACTGAAAATTTCTGATAAAGAAGATATGATATTGTGTTAACTTTGCGCGCACAGAATACATAGAAACTCTCGTAAATAATTTTGTGTATTTTTACTATTCATAAAATATTTGAATTGTTTGTCTTTTTATGATGTAAAATGACAAACTTCTAAAACAAAGAATTCAATTTTTTTTTTTTTTTTTTGTTAACCAGGAGGTGTCTGGGCTATAGGCCCACCTAATCCCTCCAGACCCGGGACCAGTCGGCGCTAATATCTTATATGTCGTATAACATCCCGTGGCCGGGACTCGAACTCGTGATGACGGGCATCTCAGCTGAGGTTTCTTTACAACCAGACCACGAGGCCCGGTTCTCTTTTTATGTTGTTCTGCGAAGACACCAAATAGAAACAACTTCCGCAATAAAATATTAACAAAGATCACAAATAATCTTTACAAAAGAATAAGCATGGGGAATATGGAAAACTATAAATTTATGAGATAATAATCAAAGTTCTAAACTAAAGTTTGTAACTTTAAAACAAAATTAGGATAAAAGTAAGGAAAGTGTAGTTTTCAAAAAAGGAAAAAAACAATATGCATTTTTTCAAAATTTAAATCATAAATGGAGTATTTGTCAAATTATCCCTATTTAAAACTTTCAGCATTTGCTAAAAGATACTCCAAATTTTCTACATGTGTCTATGTTACCCTTAATTGTATAATAAAAGCAAATTATAGGTGAATAAAATAAGATTACTTGGACGACCTCTTATGAGATTGGGTGGTTCGAGTTGTGGTAGGAGAGACTATTCATCGAGAACAAGGTCACTTTCTATTTTTTTTTCTTATCTTCCAAATTCCAATTAGGTAAATCGGTTGACTCGAAGCCGAGTCAGCGACTCAGTCCGAGCCATAAAAACGATTCCAATTCGAGCAATCTCACGACTCCCACTTTTCATTATATAAAGCAACTTTTCCTTTCTATTATGGAATCGAACAAATCTTTGTAGAAAGCTAAATCGAGAGATGGGGAGTATCGGTGGAGACGAAGTAGCTTTAGATGTGGATGAGACGATCTTCGTGGCCGTGGCGGAAGATGTGGAGAGGAGCAAAACGACGCTGTTGTGGGCGGCGCGGAACTTCTCCGGCAAGAAGATTTGCTTGCTTTACGTCCATCGTCCTGCTCGGGCTGCCTCCTGGAGTGAGAGATCTTTCTGCTTCTCTTTCTCCTCTTAAATTTACTTCTTTTGCGGTGAATTATGGTGTATGGTGTCTTTGTGGAGATGTATAGATCTGTTCAATTATGGAAACCTAGATGGAATCTGGATAAACTTTTTGCACATGTAACATGATTGAACTTACAGGAGTCTAACTTCAGATATCTGTTTTGTATGAAAATCAGAGAAACCATTACAAGACATTTTCATGATTAGCAATTTAAGAGTTTGTAAGAAGAACAGAGGAATCATGGGTTTTTGTATGACAGTAGTTTGGTTATAGTGTAATAAGATAAGTTATTGGTTTTGTCTGTACATTGTACAATACTTTGTAAGACTCTAATGGTTTGCTTGTTTTTGGAGTGTAAAATATAATTCTCTTTGTGGAAGCTGCAGATTGATGGCTTTAGGTTTTCCTTCCTTACCAGTATATTAACAAGGTGTTAACTCTTTAGTAATTTTGAGTTTGTTTCTGTTTACCTACAGCGCACAAGAAACTTGCCGGTGGCACCTTTAGGAAACATGCTGTCAAGGTGATTGAGCGTGTTGATAAACAAAAAGTGGATGAGCTTATGGATTCTTATCTACGCCTTTTATCTAAAACTGAGGTATTCATTCTCTCTTCTTCTTCTTTTTTTGTTTCTTCGTTATTGTCTATGGGTGTTTTCAAATTTAAGGCAACTCACTTTGCATATTTTGATCTTGGATTCTTGGTAGATCTAAAGATATTTCCTAAACGGCAAAACATTGTTCCATGTTGTTTCCTAGTCAGGAGTCTCAGGACCCTTTCATATGATAAACTAATTAATTGACATAGCTCTTTTTAGGTTCAAACAGATAAACTTTGCATTGCGGGCCAAAATGTAGAGGAAGGTATCGTAGACCTGATTGCTAGACACAACATTAAATGGTTCGTAATGGGAGCTGCATCAGATAAGCATTACTCATGGTAAGATATGGTTATATATCTGATTTTTTATGTTATAAATGTTTTCATTTGACCACGGACATTCAAATTTTCTATCTAAACTTGAAATGCCAGGAGAATGACGGATTTAAAGTCCAAGAAAGCCATATTCGTTTGCAAAAACGCTCCTGATTCGTGCCATATTTGGTTTCTGTGTAAAGGTTACCTCATCTTTACAAGGTAAACTCTTTATTCCTTTTGAAGGTTGCAGTAAGATTGAATGAGATATCTTAAATCATCACATTTCCCAATCTAAACTATGTGGATACATCTGTAGAAACTTCGATATATTGTGTTACGGCATGGGACTTTGGTTCTCGGTTTAGCTAGTCTACCACCTTCCGTTTTTTTTATACCTCTATTCATATAACTAAAAGAACTATTCTTAAAAACAGGGCAACAAATGACGATAGTAGTAACGCACAAACAATGCCTCCCCTAGTACAGCTAGATTCAGATACGGAGACAAGGAGATCAGAAAAACTGGAATCCTCTTATATGAGAAGAAGATTAAGATATTGGCGTAGCCTCCTTGAACAAGGTACCGGTTGACGTTGGATTTTGCAAGGCCCCTCTGTATATCATATAATTTGCTATCAGTCGTATTTGTCTGTATGGTAAATTTGCTATAGAATTGTGCAGATGGTGAGAAAGACACAGGTCAATTGGAGAGAGAAATGGTGGAACCACGACCACCAACTCCTCATCTTTCTTCAGGTTCGGGTTCTTCCTTTGGAGAGCCGATTGGTCCAGAGCCGGATGGCCCAGAATTGATTGGCTCGGATACCTTAACTACTTCAAATGTCGAGGTACAAGAGCTTGGTTCACCTTTACGTTCATCTTTCATACTGATGAATTTGATGATCTGGTCATGCAGTAACTATAATTCCATTTAGTAGTTCTTTTGCGTGAAAATACATTATTTTGCCAAAAAATTATGGGGGCCGGTTTGTCTTCAAGTTGTTGATATAGAGAAGTTTATAAATGTGACTTAGTATAAACAATATATGAGAGTAGTTTTGTCTTTGCAATATATTGAAAGCTCTACGTACCATGATGCTGTAACTTTTTAGTAGCAATTAATCTGTCTGGTAATCAGATGATCTTGTTGAATTTCAGGAGAAGAAACGTGAAGGGAATGTAGCGCGAGAAGTTCATAGGTATGATAAAGCCATGCATGATATCAGCCAATCAGAGAGAACTGTATATGGAGAAGCTCAGAACAGATCGAAAGAGGATGACAGTACCATGGAGGCTTTATGCAAGGTAATAAGTCCAATTCATTTCTTAGTTATTTGTTACCACTTGAAAATAGGCTTATCATAGAGAAATATTTCACCGGAGATCCATAGATGCTAAAACTAGGTACGGACCTTCTTCAATTGATCAAATGTAGATTCTCTTAGAGTCTAAAATCTTAAGATGAGCAAGCTTTGCCTCAGAGGGCGTTACACATTTTGCTGTCAAGATCTATAATAGTTGATGCCATAGCTGGAGATTCTTAAGCCACTGGCACTCTGTGGAATTCGTTTCTCTCGGTTTAACTTTTTTTTTTTGTCATGCCATCTCACAGGCCAAAGCCTTAGACGGCTTGTGCACTAAGGAGTTGAGTCGCAGAAAGAAGTTAGAGGAGTTGCTAGAGAAAGAAAAGGATGAAGTAAAGACCGTAATAGAGCAGAACAATGGATTCATGAGAAAGCTTCAGATAGTTCAGGGTGATAATCTTAAGCTGGAGAGACAAATAAGGAAACTGCAAGACTTGGAAAAAGAACACGGTGAGAAATTCGATACTGCTATGGAGCTCTTGAAAAGCTTCAGGCAGAAAAGAGATGAGATCCAGATCGATCATGAGAATGCGATAAAGGAAGTAAACGCGTTGAAGAGATTGATAAAAGGAAAGTCTGTAGAGTCTTCCGGGTCAGAAATGCTCGACTATTCTTTTATGGAACTCAATGAAGCTACTAACGAATTTGATCCATCCTGGAAACTTGGAGAAGGCAAATACGGAAGTTTATACAAAGGGAATCTTCAACATCTTCAAGTTGCTGTAAAGATGTTGCCATTATATGGCTCCCAGAATCACTTTGAGTTCGAGCGTCAGGTAAAGGACCGTATCATCATTGTAGTTTTCTTTTTGACATGTTCTGATTGTTCTTTTTGTGATTCCAGGTGGAGATTTTAAGCAGGGTAAGGCATCCACATTTGGTAACAATAATGGGTACTTGTCCAGAGTCTCGGTCTCTTGTTTATCAGTACATTCCCAACGGAAGCCTCGAAGACTGCTTCTCGTCTGCAAACAACGTTCCTGCTCTTCCATGGGAATCTCGGATCAGGATTGCCTCTGAGATATGCTCTGCACTCCTGTTTCTTCACTCAAACGTTCCTTGCATCATTCATGGGAACCTAAAACCGTCCAAGATTCTCCTCGACTCCAACCTCGTCACCAAGATTAGCGACTACGGGATCTCTCAGCTGATCCCGGTCAATGGAATCGACAAATCTGATCCTCACGTAGATCCACAGTACTTTGCTTCCGGTGAAATGACACTGGAGTCAGACGTATACTCGTTTGGAATGATTCTACTTCAGCTTCTCACCAGAAGACCTCTCTCTGGGATACTGAGAGATGTTAAATGTGCTGTGGAGAATGATAACATCAGCGCGGTTCTGGATAATTCAGGAGGAGATTGGCCAATCGCACGAGGGAAAAAGCTGGCTAATATAGCCATCCGTTGCTGTAAGAGAAACCCATTGAATCGACCAGACTTGGCCATTGTTCTAAGGAATATAGATCGCATGAAAGCTCCTTTATCCGAAACATCGTCATACAATTCCAACCAAAAACCTCCACGCAAGCCTCCTTCTCATTACTTATGCCCTATTTTCCAGGTATGTTTTTAGAGGCCTAAACAGAGTGTTGATGATCAGAGGATTAAGACAAAAGCTTAATGTATTTGTTTGTGTTGTGTGTTGTGGTGAACAACAGGAAGTGATGAAAGATCCGTTGATAGCAGCAGACGGGTTTACGTACGAAGCGGAAGCGATAAGGGAATGGTTAGCGAATGGGCACGATACGTCGCCGATGACAAACCTGAAGATGGAAGATTGTAACCTCATACCTAATCACGCTCTTCATCAAGCGATCCAAGATTGGCATAACCAATGGTGATTGCCTCAAACTCGCTATTCTTTTTAGATTTGTCACTTTGTAAAGTATGGAGAAATATATAAAGCCAACATATATCGCAGTTTATAATTCGAAATGAATGTTACTTAGTATGGTTAAAAATAGTTTAAAGTTCTTACCGGTTATTCCGCCTATCTGAAAGTCTTCAAAATGTGAGTACCTAACAATTTCACAGTTTGGTATATTCACAGTTACACCTAATATGATTTCGTTGCCTTTCCCGGCAAAAAAGGTAGATAATATAAAAAACGTTGAAGATAAAAATGGCTCAATTGACTGTTAGGTGTTTGGTAAAAATCAAAGTCTATCAGACATACATACTTTGCGTCCTCACTTAAAGAGAATATTGGAGTTGATCAACAAGGTGGAGAGGCTCATGGAATCGATGGAGCTAACAACAAATGTGGAGTTGTTGCAAGATGAAAACAAAGAGTTGAAGGTCTTGTTAAGGGCTGCTTTGTCTGAGAAACAAGCTGCAGAGAAGCAGTTGAAAGAGACGAATGAGCAGAAGAGATCAACGTTGCTGCAAATCGCAGGACGAGGGTTGCAGAGCATAGGGTTTGGTTTTGGGTTTAAGGAGACAGTACAGGAAAGCTCAGGAACGGCAAATCTGATCAAGGATGAAGATGAGAATAGTATGGTATGTTCTTTTCTTTGGCAACAAGAATCAAACAAAGGTATAATGGAATCTACTGGTTATAACAGGTTGTAGCAATAGAGAAAACTATGAAGAATCTACGTAAAGAGATCTCTCAGCTCAAGCTCTCATTGCAGGAATCAAGGTTAGCTTTTATTCTTCTTCTTAAACTATGGTTAAGCTTGTTCATAGATGAAGATGATAAGACGATAACATAAAGAATATGACAGGTTAGAAGAAGCGCGGTTGAAGAAGATTACAGAGGAACAATCTCAGAAAATAGAAGAGAAGGAGATGAATATCGACAGGCTGCAAAACCGAGAGAGACTTCTATCTCAAAACGTAATGTATTGCTTCCACTTCCTGTTTTCTCAGTTGTGTAGTAAATCTCTTACTTTGAGAGATTTGTTTTTTTTTTTTTTAAAAAAAAAAAATTAAACCAAAGGTAGAAGAGCTAGTGAAGGAAATAAGAGAAGCTGAATCAGAAGCAAGTAGATGGAGAGAAGCTTGTGAGCTAGAAGTTGAAGCAGGACAACGCGAGGTCGAAGAACGCAATGAACTCGTAAGTTTCATTCACTATTCCATACCTGAAAGCTTGTCAAAAAAAACAGACAATCATACTATACAACAGTTACTCTCTTACAATTCAGATAGCGGTTATGAAGGCAGAGGTTGAGAAGATGAGATCAGCATTGTCAATATCAGAAGGGAAACTAAAATTGAAAGAAGAATTGGCTAAAGCAGCAATGACAGCAGAAGAAGCTGCTGAGAGATCGCTGCGATTAGCAGAGAGGAGAATAGCTGAACTTCTCAACCGCATTGAACATCAATACCGCCAATCGGAAGAAGCAGAGTCTTCAGAACGCAAACACAGAAAGGTTAGGTACGCTTGGTGCTGCCCCTTGTGGCGTTTTCCTGCGACTGGTAGTGAGAGTTCTTCATGTATAAGCAATAGAGCATTGTTCCGTTATGGTGCTTGATCTAGTAGTGATTTGCACAAGAGTTGTGTAATATAGTAAATATGGTATGACCATGGAGTTGGTATTTATATAGTATAAGAAAGACATATTAGGCTTGGAGAAATCCATGGCCATCTTTTAGTTAAGAGAAAATTACATGTTAACAATACTTTTAAAATGTCTTTTTACTCTTTTAACATACTTTCAGTATGTGAAATTACTTTGTGATGAGAATTAATCCTTTTTATTAGTTTATAAAATCAATTAGACATAAACATTGTCTATTTATATAGGTATGGATTGTTTTATTTCGGGTACCGTTTTTTTTAAATTAGGTCTCGCTTGAATATTATAAGTGGATTTTGAGTTGTGTTATTTTGGGTTTAGAAGAATTCGGTTCTCATGTATAGAAACTAAAAAATATCTATATCTGAAAAAGGTTCAGATATTTGTACCAAAAATAACCATATTATCCGATTCGGTCCAGGTCTTTTGAATACAATTAGTTATATTATGACACATTTAAATATATAACATTAATTATGAAAAATAAATATTAATATATAAAAGTGTAAGAATCAATATCCATCAATAGTATATAATTGTAAGGATAAGAGTGAAACATGAACATAAAGAACTCTCATGAACATTTACTCTGACAGGGACACTAACCCTTATCAAACCACCCATGTTTCTAAAATCAGAAAACCGAACCAACCCAAATGGATACAAACCACCCATACCTGAAAGCTCTTCGTTTAATGGGCCGCCACCGTATGAGCAACATGCCATAGTTGGCAAACGGCATCGTTTGGTAGGAAATAGTAGAGAAAGCGTCTTCGTCCGCAGCCAAAACACAACAAGTCCTTGAACAAAGACGACGACGACGACGACTGTGACGATGGAAGAAGCTAAGAAACAAGAAAACGTTACGGCGAAGAAGATGGCTTCATCGTGCGACGTAGAGGCGCTGAAGAAATGCTTGGAAGAAAACAAAGGAGATCACTCCAAGTGTCAGTCTCAGGTAGAAGCTTTCAGATCCTCTTGCGCTCTTCCTCAACCCAAGACTAAACCCTAATTTTTTTTTCAAATCCCGACACTAGGATAAAGAGTTTCTGTAATAAAAAAACTCAGACCAATCTGGTCTGTTCGATAATGATTGTAATAAAACAACTGTTTTTTTAATTTCTTTACACATGTGATTCGATCATCTACGCAAATCTGATTTCTCGAATGTTAAATTACCAGAGCCGTCTCTCTCAAAGAGACTTTCGATCAGCTCGTCCCAACTAACACCACGGTTCTTTCTTGTCTTGTACGATGGACGAACAGATGATGATGATGATGATGATGCAATCTCCTCTGTTTCTTCTTCTTCCTCTGTTTCTTCTTCTTTGTCAAATGTTCCGTACTCAGAGGAGATAGAGTCAGCGTGAGGAACATCTAAAGTTACTGCTCGTCTTAAAGCTGCTTTGTACTCCAAGTTGTGTTCTCTTGCCAAGGACTCTTGTCTCTCCATCCTCTGCTTCTCTGGTATCTCCATTGTCTTCTCCTTCTCCAACATTAGCTGCAGATCGCAAAATCTAGGATTAAGAACCGGTTAAGGTTTGTTAGGTTGGTGGGAGAGAAACTTACATTGAGAGCTCTCTGTGCTTCTCGTTCTATCCAGATGATGGCGTGGTCTGAAGTTGCGTTACAAGAAAGTACAATGTGTTCGAACCTTCCGTCTACTGGCACTGCTGTCTTCACAACCGGAGGAAATCTTCCTAATCTGCAACAAACAATTAACCAAAAAGATCAAATGCATAACTAAGGATGTGGCTTTAGAATCATCCTTCTTTTATGTAATGCGTGTTAGGTACCTGCAAGGCTTTCTTTCGACGATGTGATACATGCGACCAGGAGCGTAAAGCCGCCTTGGATCTTTGAGCATCTTTTGTTCTGGAACACATGTATCCTTCATGCACCTTATGCATAGCAGACATGGCAAACTGTCCACACAAAGCCATTACAATGATGGCAGAGTAACGGAACACATCAAAGTAAACTAAAACCTCTGCATATAGAATGGTATAGCTAATATTGCATTACCAGAAAAGAGACTTGAAGATGTCTTCTAAAGGCGTAGCTGTCCTGGGCAAAAAGTCATCCTAACTCAAACAAAACAAAACAAAAACACACTTTAAATACAACATTTAGAACAAACTTAAACCATTTGATGTATTCAGACACACCTGAAGCACAACAGAGTTGATCACATCCGCATATCTAACAGCCAAGTTCAACGACATACACCTCGCAGGCGCAATAGCGAAACACCTAACTCTCTTTCTATCAATATCCCCCAACCTATCCGGATGTCTAACCACCAACAAAGCCAACATTGTAGCTACACCAGACCCGAGCGAATGCCCAGCAAAAGTCAGAGTATAACTCGGATACTTCACCACCAACTCTCTCAAAACTTCACATTCCTCATCTAACACCCAACCTGCAGCCTTCAACAACCCATTATGCACATACCCACCATCAAACTTCCTTTCACCAAGCTTGTTATCCAAAAGCACAGCGTAGTCACTCTCTTTCGCAAGATTCAACCCCCGGATCGCAACCACCACGTCTCTATGATCGTGATCAAGATACAGTATGTAAGCTGGAGCACGACCCTGAGTGTCTTCATAGGTCTTCTTTAGAAGTAACCAATCAGGGTTTATACCGTATCCTTCTGGAGGCTCCCACAAAGGGTTTCGGATATCATCCTCGTAAACCGATAAAATGTAACGACAGAACCGAGGAACCGGTTCGAATTCGTCAGGTGTTGCGAGTCCCCAGTCTTTGCTGTCGTGACCGGCCGTGTAAAGACAGCGTTTGTAAGCCCAACGTGCACAGCCGAGACAGTAGACACATTCTAGAAGAGGGCAACAACCACAGAGAATCGACATGAACAGATTCTTATAACACCGTCATCATAGAGCTATGAAGCAAAAAACTTTCAATGTTGAAACCAAGAAAGTTAGAAACTTTCGGACAACCCAAATGAAGAATCTTGACAGAACAGCAGTTATGAAACGATATGATGTAAGAACTGAACAATGAATAGAAGAAATGTGAAGGGAAAAAAAAGTCAACTTTGGGAGGATGGAGTTGAAGATTTGAGGTCCTAGTTGCTACTCTTGAGAGAATATCAAGAACTTGACGACATGGGAAGAGGATTGGATCTCACTACAAGACATGATTCCGTGGAAAACGGAAAAAGACAGCGAGGAAGATGAAGATGAAGATGAAATGGAATTCACGCCACTGTAGAAGAAGAAGAAGAAGGCAAACTCGCTGGTTCGCTTTTCTCTCTTTCCTGTGGCGTATTACGACAGTGAATTTGGGACAATTGCAGAGCTTTTGTTGGGGATGAGTTGTGTTCTTTGAAGTGAGGAGGAAATAATTACAAGTTACTTTTTTTTTTTTGACAAATTTTGTACAAATTAATCACTAGTTTTGTTTTGTTTTGTTTTGTTTAATAATATAGAATTGTTAAGGTTGGATTTAGAGAGTATAAGTTTTTAATTACGAAATTAAGAAATGATTAACTTATTGGTTATGTAACTTATAGGCAAGTTATCATTTTCAACAGTCACATAATTTTAAACTGATTAGGTGTAGATTTCATAAAGTGGAGATTCTGTAAATTAATCTGGTTTTTAGTATCTATAGTTTTGAAATTTAGTTTAAACTTGAACAAAGTTAGGTGATAGACTGGTATCTACGGGCTGCTAAGTATACATACTAACTAACTAGTCAACACCTAGCGGTCAAAAATATTAATTGAATGAAAAGTTAGCAACTTTGTGTGTTGCCGTAGAGCAATAGGAGGTTCTAGTTTTGAGTTCTCAATATATATATTAGTATTTAGTTTTAGAGTTTTTAATTTTACGAGAAATCCAATTTAAAAAATTTCTACATAGATATTTTAGATTAGGTTTTCCGTAAAATTAATAATTCAATAATTAAATATTAATATAAATATATATATATATATATATATATATACAGTTACTAAACTATTACAGTTATTTATGGTGTATAATAATTATACAAATTTCTATTATCGTAAAGCTTAGATTTTCAATTAGTACTAAATAATCATGCAATCGAATCATTTAGCTTATTTTTTGCTTCAACAAAAGATTCTTCGCAAGTGAATACCATTTGATAAGGTGCAACATTCTAAAGGACTTCTTAGCTACACGAAGTTTACCGTAATATGGTGGAAACCATCCCATGTAACAAAATGTGTCAAAAACTACACCATGTTTATGTTAATCCATGCTACATATACAAACTTTAAATTAACATGGTGCCAACATCACAAGCGGATTTAATTGACTCTAATCAAAATTAATGGGGTCAAATTGTGATTTATAAACTTAAACCCACAATAAGAAAATCCGACCCGACCTACACTACAGACCCGATCCGACCTAAAATACAGACCCGACCCAAATCGATTAAACCTTATATTTTTAGGGTTCATATTGGACAATAGAATTGGGGATTTACAGATAGAGAGAGAGAAGAGATAGAGAAAGCGAGAGAAGAAAAGCATAAGAGATTAGGAGAGAGAGAGAGCCGAAGAAGTAGAGATCGAGAGAGAGACAAAGAGAGGGAAAATGTAAAAGGAATCACATTATCGAAGTAGAGATCGAGAGACAATCATACTGGGAGTGATTGTACTGGGAGACAATCATACTCTCTCGATCTTTTGAAGGTTAAGTAGCAGGAAGAAGGTGAATCATATTGGGAGTGACAATGAGGTAACAATCATACAGTTCGATATGGTTTTTGGTTTGTTTTTGATCGATTATAACAATTTGATATGTGATTTCTTTGATAACAGTGATCTATCAGTGAAAATAAATTGTTTTCATTCGGGTGTATTCAAAGTTGAAGAAGATGGGGAGTTGAATTTTGTGGATGGTCTTTTGGAGCAGTTTGAAGTTGGTGGTACATCAATCTTTGAAGATGTTATGAAAGAGATGGTTGAGAAAGGTATTACGGGCAAAATGTGGTACAAGTTACCATATGAAGACATTTCGGAGAAGCTGCCTCTTTTTGATAATGCTGATGGTAACAAAAGGAAGATGACTGCTAATGGTCGTTGGTATAGGGAGCTTGATGTTTTCATAGAGAGAGCTGAGACTGGTGTTGTTGTTAGCCGTATAGAGAGAGTTGAGTCTGCTTCTGTTAGTCGGATAGAGAGAGCTGGGTCTGCTTCTGTTACTGAAATAGATGGAGATGCTAACGAGATTGAGTGTCAGCAACATCTGCTTGAAGACAATGAGGATGAAACTTATGATGGGGATCGTGAAGCAGAAGAAAGCGAAGAAAACCATCAAAAGAGTGACGAATCTGATAATGAAGATGAAGCTGACAGAAATTTTGAAGAAGGTCTTGAGATGTTTAGGAGTGAGAATTATGAGGATGAGATTGTAAACGAGGATGAGGTATATCCTGACACGGAGCAGTCATCTGATAATGAAGAGGAACAAGCTGAGAGGATGGCTAAAAGGGGTGAATTAGATGGTGTTTTTAGTCTTAGGCAGACCTTTTACAGTGGTGAAGAGTTCAAAAAGCAAGTAATCAAATATATTCTGAAGACGAGAAGAAATGTAGTCTTTGACAGATGGGAGAAGACAAAAATCAGTTCTAAATGTGGTGGTAAAGGTTGTGTGTGGCGTATATACTGCTCAGTAGAGAAACCCATTAAGCAATGGATGGTAAAAGTGTATGTTAACACACATACTTGCCATCCCACAGGTAAGTGTAAACTCATCAAAAGTCCTGCCATTGCTGAAGTTATGTTGGAGAAAATCAGGAAGGAACCTGAAATGAGTGCTCCAATGATTAGAGAAGAGTTTAGAGAGAAGTTCAACATCATAATTTCTCCTGAGCAGGCAAAGATTGCTAGGCGAATTGTTCTTGATAAGCTTCAGGCTGAATGTAATGAGCATTTTGCAAGGCTAAGGGACTATGAGATGGAGTTATTACGGTATAGTTTTAACTTTTCTAGTCTTGTTTATAGTTTAATGACGATTTTCTAGTCTTATGAGTAACGATTTTTTTTTCTATTGCAGTTCAAATTCTGATAGCAAAATAGAGATCAATACAACGACAAAACCTGATGGAGCAAAAGCATTTCACTCCATGTATATCTGCTTTGACAAAATTCGTGTGGCATGGAAGGAATATTGCAGGCCAATAATTGGATTGGACGGGACATTCCTCAAGCACAACTCTCTGCAAGGATTGATTCTTACTGCTGTAGGGAGGGATCCCAATAACCAGATATACCCAATTGCATGGGCTGTGGTCAACTCTGAGAGCAATGATAATTGGAAATGGTTTATCCACAGGTTGAAGATTGATTTGGGTTTAGGCATGGGTGATCTTGTGACAATCATATCAGATCAGCATAAGGGATTGCTTCATGGAGTTGCAGTTGAGTTGCCAAGAGCTGAACATAGAGCTTGTGCTAGGCACATCTACTCTAATCTGAAGAAGAATCATAAGTCTGATACACTTAAGCCACTCTTCTGGCGTGTTGCAAGCAGCTACAACGAGGCTGACTATGAGGAGAATTTAAAGCATTTCAAAGAGTTTGATCCACTAGCAGCTGATGATCTTCTGAAGAAGGATCCTTCTACTTGGTGCAGAGCGTTTTTCCGGATAGGTTCATGTTGTGCTGATACAAACAACAACTTCACTGAGTCTTTCAATAGGACTTTGAAGATAGCGAGAAAGAAGCCCTTTATTCAGATGCTTGAGTTGATTAGAAGAGATGCTATGCAGAGGATAGCTACTAGATGTAAGATAGCTCAAAACGAGACGGGTCTCGTTACAAAAAAGGCAAGAAAAGAGGTTGAAAAGTCTTGTGATGAAGCTAAGCATTGCTATTCTCACCTAGGTGGTGATTATGAGTGTGTTGAATTTGGAAATGGTTACACAGTGAATTTGCCATCTCGTAGTTGTGCTTGTAGGAAATGGGACTTGTCTGGAATTCCATGTCGTCATGCTGTATCTGTTATCCGGGAGAATAATTTGGAGGTTGATGACTATATTTCAGATTATTATCTGACAACAAAGTGGCAATGTTTGTACTTGAATGGGTTGAAGCCTGTAAATGGTCCAAGGTTTTGGAAGAAATCTGGTTCAAAGCGTATTGAAGCACCTCCTTACAATAGACCTTCTGGAAGACCAAAAGGGAAAGCAAGAATTAAAGGAGTAAATGAATCTCCCAAGAAAAAACAGACCAAAGTTGGTCAAAAGGGGAGGATAGATCATTATGGTCTATGTGGTGGTGAAGGCCACAACTCAAGGAAGTGTCCCCATGAGGTAAATAGTCATCGTATTATCAAGCTTGTCTTTGTTGTTTTTGATTCATTTTATTTTGTAGCAGACTGAAGAAAGCAGAGCCAAGCGTAGACGTCATAACGTCGAACAAGAAGCTCAGGAACAAGAAGTTGCAGATGTCTCCTCAACCGCACCACCTGCTACACAAACTTGATGTCTCTTAACCAAGTTATTTTGGCTCTCGGATATGTATTAGTATCCCTCGGATATATATTATCAAGTAGTATTCTGGATATGTATTATGTCAAACTTAAGGTTTCTCAACTCTTTTCATGTAATATATTTTGTTTGCAATATGTGATCTAATCTTTAGAATGACAAAAGGAAACCAACAACAATCTTGTAGAATAAAGAGGTGATGTTCACAACATTACAAAGGTTCGTAGGACATTAATCATGTCTTAGGCATTACATTAAGACAACTAATTCACAGCTTAAGAAAATTGTTAATGATGTCTTCTTCTACTTCTTTTTTGACCAAATCACTTCGAAGTTCAGTAATTATCTTCTTCAATTCTGCAATCGTCTTGTTTTTTCTCGCGAATTTCGTTTCTAGCTTCAATCAAAGCTTGCTTTTGCCACCCAAAAGCCTCTTCCTCATCAAACCATTGAAAAAATTTGCATTCACCCCCACGCTACAACAATGATAAAATTAACAAGGAAACTCAAAGTACTCGAAATCAAACTCGAAATCAAGAAAAAAATACAGCTTCGTTGTACCTTATATCGTTCACACCCATAGAACCTTCGACCCGGATTTTTGTTTGTCCAAGCTTGAGATATCTTGGCTGGTAGTCTACAAAAGCAAAGCACGTCGCCTTGAATTGCCTTTCCCCTTCGCTTATGGTAAGTTCCTCCTCCGAATTCCATCTCTCTCTCTCTCTCTCTCTCTCTCTCTCTCTCTCTCTCTCAAATCGGGATATGAACCCTAGAATTTTATTTTCGAATTGGGGAAATATACTCATTAAATCAAACAATGGGTCGGATCGGGTCTGTAGTGTAGGTCGGGTCGGGTTTTCTTATTGTGGGTTTAAGTTTATAAATCACAATTTGACCCCATTAATTTTGATCAGAGTCAATTAAATCCGCTTGTGATGTTGGCACCATGTTAATTTAAAGTTTGTACATGTAGCATGGATTAACATAAACATGGTGTAGTTTTTGACACATTTTGTTACATGGGATGATTTCCACCATATTACGGTAAACTTCGTGTAGCTAAGAAACTTTTTTCCTAAAAAAAAAGACATTGTAAAGGACTTGAAACAAACCGAAGATGGTATCAAGAGTATTTTTACCCTGTTTTACACTCTTAACAATACTCTTAAGCTTATGTTAGCACACTCGGTTGTATATAAGGAATACTTAACTGTATAGATGCTTTAATGAGAAAGTTTACAATTCATAAGTAACTCTTGACTCATTCTTTACTCCTTTTCATCTTCTTCATCGTCACTCTCGTCATCTTTTGATATGATATTTGGCATAGACAATCATGAATTCTTTGTGTACTCCAAATTGATTCGGTTTGAGTTCGTCGCATATTCGCTTTGCTTCGTTTTGGATTGTCTCGTCTCCTATTATCTTCAACCTTCTTTGATAATCTCTTCGTGTGTGAATCTTGGCCTCACACTCTGCTTCAGCTCATAACCACAAAATTTCAGTTCTTATGGCTTCTCAATGCCATGATACAAATCATTATGATAATCCTTATTTTCTCAACAAATCATGCTGGTTTTCAGCTTGATACGGATCGCCTTAGCTCTTGTGAAATTTTCATTCTTGGAAACAATCAGTGTGTATGGCCTTGAATGTGCGTAACAAGCTTGATTTTGTGGACGGTATGATGCCCAAACCTCCTGATAGTTTTAGGTACATGGTCTAAGTGTAATGATATGCTTTTTTACTTGAAAGTTTGCTATTCATGTCTACGGTTGAGAGCATTTGGAACAACTTACTTTCTCATTTTAAGCAAGATGATGCTCACTGTGTATATGAGATTGAACAATGTCATAGTAGCATTCAACAAGGATGAATTGATGTTATTCTATGTTACACTGAATTAATTTCTCTCTAGGAAGGGTACAAGAACTATATTGAAATTCATGTGTGCACTTGTGGTCGTTTTGAATGCAAGATTTCTTTTTTGGGAGAAAATGCATCATAGAGGTCGTGTTACTAAGTTTCTGATGGGATTTAATAAGTCATATGAGCAAACTCGTCGTCATATTTGGATTCTCAGACCAATTTCGAGTATTGAAGAAGCATTCAATATTGTTGCTCAAGATGAGAGACAACGTGTTGTTAAACCGTTCTGATAACATTCCTTCCCTTTACACTAATCCTCGTTATGCAAATCATTCTCTTACATTTCAACATCACTACTTTTACACTTTATACAATTCTCTTCCATCTGGTTCTGGGATTTTTGATAGTGGGATAACAAGTTATGTATGAAGAAGTTCTAGTTTCTACCCTTAAAATGAATATCAAGAACTCGAAAACGTTGAAGAGGATTAGATATCGCTTCAACACACGACTCCTCTAGAGCTAATAAGAAGAGAGAGAGAGGGAAGTTTTGTCTAGTGGAAAACGGAAACGACTGCGAGGAAGACGAAGATTATATAGCATCATCTAGGATCACTCATTTGAATCCTATATTACCCTAAACAACCAATCACTCTGACCACCATGAAAACAAGTTCATCTTACCAACTAGTTAAGATGAACTCACCACAATTTACAAGGACATTGACCTTAATCTAAAGGGCTGAGACTTAGCAGGGGACACCCAATCCAAACATAGCCGAGACCACCACATGATTTACGTTAAAACTTGGGTCATTTCAGCTCAACACCGAGGCACTTGATCCACCCTAAGGTCCACACCAGATATCAGCAGAGCCGGCCCTGAGGACAAGCCAAAGAAGCAGTGGCTTCCGGCCACTTAATTTATAAATAACATTTCAGCCACAAATTTACATAAATCTCCTGTGGTCTAGTGGTAAAATCTTTAGGCTACAAATTTTCTTTAGGCAACCAGGGCACTGATATCAGTCAATATCCTAGCCTTATTCAATGGATTCTAAGCCTACGAACCGAAAACAAAGTGACAGCCCCTTGCTGTCACTAAAGGTGCTGTTAATTTTTTTTTGTTAAGATGAGATATTAAGACTTAGATTTAGTGAGTAGAATATCTGAATACGAAACTTAAGAAATTATAATTTGCTGGTCATATATAGTTGTGTTAGTTTAGTCAAAAAAAAGAAGAAGATATAATTGTGGTAGTCGAAATAGGTATTTGATCGTTTTCGTCGGTCACATATTTTTTACACTGATTAGGTATAAGATTTCATAAGTGGAGATTCTGAAAATTAATCTCGTTTCCAAAAAAAAAAAAAAGAAAATTCATCTTAGTTTAGCTTCAACTTAGTTAGGTGGTTAGACTGCTAGCTACGGACTAATGTATATACTAACTAGTAATCACCAAGCGGTCAAATTCATTTGCCTTACGACCAACAAACTTTTGTTATCTAATCTATTAAAATAGAGTCCTATTTTTTATCTACTTACAAATAGTTTAGGTTGGACCATTGCATTTAACTATTTTTTCTATTATTTTTATTTTTATCTAACTTAATTATTATTAATTATATATACTAGCCTAAAATTAAGGAACTAAATAACTAATTTATTATTTTAAAAATAATCAATTCAATTTATATTAGCACTAAATTTGAATGACTAATCAATTATATTTTATTTATTAATATAAAAATAATTATATATACCTACAAATCCATATAAATATAAATTTTACTTTAACCCAAATGCAAGAAATAAATTCTACAAAACTTTCACTAAATACATAATATAACTCTTATAGATAAAATATTAAAATTAGATATATATACATATATATATATATATATATATATTTGATAAAATAAATATTAATAATAAGTTACTATGAATATTTAATGATACAATGGAACATATTATTATTAATATTTTTATGAGTATATTTTTACTGACAATTCTAACAAACATGAAAAATCTTTATCAAAAATAAAACTAAGTGAAAAATATAAAACACACTTTAAGTTAGGCTTGGACCTTGGAATACAAGTTTGATATTTTTAATTTTGGTTCTAATTTATATTGTATTATAGATCTCATTATGGTAAATTGTAAGTACGAATCGAATTCAGATATAACGTATTGTTTTGGTTTTAATTTGTACCACATCCTAAAATTCGTAAAGTAACCATATATCATTCACATTTAGGTTATATTGGTTGGGTTCAGATATATCCAAAGTTAAATCCAAAATTTAAAAGCAAAACATAAGAAGTAAATACTTATTTATATAAATTGAATATTTAAAGTACTTATTTAAAAATTAATACTTATTTTTAGACATCATTTCAAAAAATATAGAATTGAATATTTAAAATACATATTTATATTTGTGATTATTTAGACATTCAGATCAGTGTTTTGGATTTTTTCGGGTTTTTAGCTCTTCTGTTACATATTCGAGTTTGGCTAATAACATTTCGTATCGTATATCTTTTGTACCATCCTTCAAGACTCATTCTGGTATTTCTGAAATTTTATATTGGGTATGTACGGATCAGATTTTTGGTTTGGGTTCGGTTTGGACTTCATATTTTATGCTCAAGTTTACTTCAAATAAAAATAGTAATTTATATAAATTTTCATCGAAAAATCATCCGCGCTTTAACGCGGGTCAAAATCTAGTTTATCTACTCTATTAAAATAGAGTCCTATTTTTTATCTACTTACAAATAGTCTAGGTTGGACCATTGCATTTATCTAGATTTTTTATTATTTTTCCTTTTATCTAACTTAATTATTATTAAATATATATACTAGCCTAAAATTAAGGAACTAAATAACTAATTTATTATTTTAAAAATAATCAATTCAATTTATATTAACACTAAATTTGAATGACTAATCAATTATATTTTATTTATTAATATAAAAATAATTATATATACTTACAAATCCATATAAATATAAATTGTACTTTAACCCAAATGCAAGAAATAAATATTACAAAACTTTCACTAAATACATAATATAACTCTTATAGATAAAATATTAAAATTAGATATATATATATATATATATATATATATATATATATTTGATAAAATAAATATTAATAATAAGTTACTATGAATATTTAATGATACAATGGAACATATTATTATTAATATTTTTATGAGTATATTTTTACTAACTATTCCAACAACCATGTAAAATATTTATCAAAAATAAAACTAAGTGAAAAATATAAAACACACTTTAAGTTAGACTTGGACCTTGGAATACAAGTTTGATATTTTTAATTTTGTTTCTAATTTATATTGTATCATAGGTCTCATTATGGTAAATTGTAAGTACGAATCGAATTCAGATATAACGTATTGTTTTGGTTTTAATTTGTACCACATCCTAAAATTCGTAAAGTAACCATATATCATTCACATTTAGGTTATATTGGTTGGGTTCAGATATATCCAAAGTTAAATCCAAAATTTAAAAGCAAAACATAAGAAGTAAATACTTATTTATATAAATTGAATATTTAAAGTACTTATTTAAAACTTAATACTTATTTTTAGACATCATTTCAAAAAATATAGAATTGAATATTTAAAATACATATATTTGTGATTATTTAGACATTCAAATCAGTGTTTTGGATTTTTTCGGGTTTTTCAGCTTTTTTGTTACATATTCGAGTTTGGCTAATAACATTTCTTATCGTATATCTTTTGTACAATCCTTCAAGACTCATTCTGGTATTTCTGAAATTTTAGATTGGGTATCTACGGATCAGATTTTTGGTTTGGGTTCGGTTTGGACTTCATATTTTATGCTCAAGTTTATTTCAAATAAAAATAGTAATTTATATAAATTTTCATCGAAAAATCATTCGCGCTTTAACGCGGGTCAAAATCTAGTTTATACTATTAAAACAAGATCCTAGAAAGGACATGCCATGTTATTTCTTAATTTTAACATTTTATTATTAATTAATTTAGATCAAACAATTAATTTTAAAAATAAAAATAAATTAATTATAATCTCTATCCGCTATCATTTTCTTTTATGCACTATATTTACTATTCTAAAAATTATTTATAGCAATTTTGTAAAAACGTACTCACTGTAACTTTTATATATATTATCTTTTTGAGAATAATATTATTATGTAGTTTAGAGTTTATTGATACAACACTAAACTAAATACCATCTATATTTATATTAAAAATACTAGTGAAAATTATTAAGTTTAAAAAATGAAAACTCAATACATAATTCTGATATTCTAAATATGTTAGAAATTCCATAATATGTAAATAAATATCTTTATAATATGCTATTTTATGAATATATTACAAGTTTAAAATATGATATTATACTTTATATGATCATTTTGTTTATAATATAAATAAAATATCTAAAAAAATATAATATTCAAAAAGTTGTTGTACTCTATCCCTGGATATTTGTTTTCCTTATTATACATATTTAATATTCAAATATGTATAGTAAAATTTGTCAATCAAGAAACTGGAACAACCTACTTACTAGATTTAATATTTTAATATCCATAGTAGGATTTATCAATTAAAAGTCAATTGATATCAACCCGTTTTTTTCTAGATTTAATATTTAAATATTTATAGCAAGATTTGTTAATCAAAATTATTGTGCAAGCTACTCTTGAGATATTCTTTTTTTTTTCATTATTAAAATTTATGTTTACTAGCAAGATATTTCAAATATTATCTTTCCTTATAAAGAAAATATTTTTAAAATTTATTAGAAAATATTCTATTTTTAAGCTTATCATGAAAGTTAAACCATTTCCTATATAAATACGACCTTCTCAATAAAAAACAAAACCTTTGAAATTTTTGTGCTAGGAAATTTTTTGTTTCTTTTGCTATAATAGATTTGTATTATTTTAGAATGCCAAGATTTTATATGTACATATATTTGGTTTACTAATTTTGATTTTGTTTTATATGTAGATGAATTATTATAAATTTGAATCCTTCCTTAAAGTCATATATGATTTGATCCCCTTTCATTTTTTTTCAAACTTTACGAACTTATCATCATGTTTCATTGTTAATTTTGAAGAAATGTTCATACTTGTGATCAGTTTAATGTTACAATTTAACAAATTTTGAAGTCTTTCCAATTTTGATTTTTGTTTATATGCAAATCTATACTATTAAAACATGATGTTACACACACTACAAAAATTATAGGTAATAATAGTAGCTCTTAAATGCTATGAGTTTGATATAATAATGTTTTCTAAAACGCTCTGACAGCGTCCATTATCGTAGGTCGGACACTTTTGATAGCAAATCTTTTGTATAGTTAAATAAACAACGATAGCGTTAATTTCTATGCAATTAATATTTATAATAACATGATAGAAATGTTATTAAAACTCATTAATTTGATTTTACATATATGAGTTTTTTATACAAAGATAACAAAAGTTTTGTGTTATTAATTTATTTTTTAATTATCCTAAAATTTATTAAAAATAATTATGAATTGATTTTGTTTTTTAAATGATATATTTATTTCAAATATTTTAATAAAAACAATTAATCATATTATTAAAACTAAAAAATATTTAAATATTTAAAAAACCATAAAACATTTCTTGTTTACACAAACCATCAACACCTATTAAAAATACTATCAATCTACCACTAATAACCTTCACAATCATCCTTAACATAAACACTATCATCATTAGAAGCTTCACCACCCAAATCATCGACTTCTTGGATATGCAAAGGTCCACCATCTAAATCTTCTTCTGTTTCCAACTCATGATAGCCTCTAGGTGGTGCTCTTATAACAACATACTAATTTGAATTATCATCTTCCTTAGAGTAGAAAACATGATTTGGTTGAGAAGGTAGAATGAATGGATCTTTCAAATAAGCTGTTTGATTCATATGAAGGTTAACAAGAATAAAGTCATCTTCTTCCATCACATCATTCCCTTTGTTAACTCAATTACATCTAAACAACGATACTTTTGAACATGCAATATTCCATAAGAAATATATCTTTTATCACTCCATAATATGCAAGCATATCAGCCACTTGTCTCATATCTCGAGCACTTGATCTACACATGCTAAATGCTTCATAAGTTACTCCACTATTTTGTGTCTTCCGCTAAACCAAATTTGTATGAAACCTCTGCCCATTAATGATAAATCCTTTATGTGGTCAAGCAACATTTCTTGGTCCAAATGCCAACTACCTTATCTCCTTAGAATGATGATTTGTTGAGTCTAAATCAATCTGCCGCATGAAATCAGAACATGATCATCAAGCTAAAGTACTAAAATGATAATGAAAACATGATCATGAAGCTAACAATCTGTACCAAGAAAACCAGTCATCGACCTACAAGATAAACAATCATCAAAATACTAAAATTGGAACATGTTCATCAATCTAACAAGCTGTATAGAATAATAATCAAGAAGACAAGTTGGAGTTGAAAATATTTTTTTTAACCCATTGTGCAAATTGCTCAGTATGATTTTTGCACAACAAAATTTCATTTCTAGCACATCGAACATCATTAGCTTGTAAATTTTCCAAATGCATCCTGATTTTACACTAAACAATAGTTTTGAAAATGAAACTATAATTATAAGTAGATGAAACAGAAATGGTAACCTCTTACTCAACATAGGGATCCTTAAATGTCATGTTCATTAGCACATAGTGATGTGAAATGTCTCTATCTTTAGCGATGTGCGATGTCTGAAAGTAACCTCTATACCCTTCTGCAGAGGCCAACCTTCAACCATGATTCTATAAGCCTCAATATCTTCACTACGATTAATTGTTGCTTGAACTGGTACTAAATCTTGAAGAAACTCTAAACAAAATGCAATACATTCTCCAGCTAAATACCTCTCAACCATATATGCTTTTGACCTTGCATGATTCTTAATAAAAATCTTTAGTGTTTTCATCTACCTATAACTCGGTCAAGAAATATGAATATTAGTCAAACATCATTGCTGAAATACATATATTGAAGCAAATGAGTACATTAAACCTTTCGAATGGATAGATCCAACGGAAGAGTACTTGTTCTCCTAAACGTGTATCTTTTGATAGATGTATTGGAAGGTGGAACATGATATCAAAAATGGATGGAGGGAAGAAGGCTCCAGTTGAGACATTATTTCCACAAACTCTGACTCTATTGATATAAGTTTCTTTGGGTCAATGATGTGCTGACACAACCTGTTGAAGTAACTGCATAATCTGCTTATGGCAATCCTAGAACCTCTATGTAACAATCCTCTTAATGCAACTGTTAACAAGTTTTGTACTAGCACATGATGATCATGCGACTTTAAACTACCTATATATGGAGGGTTAAATGAAACACTATTCACAATATTACCACAATAACCATCAAGACCTCTAAACTTAGATAATCTTTAGCAGAAAATGGTCTTCTCTTTCTTGGATAACCAATAGGCTGCTGGAAGTAAGTATGTTTTCTTTCCCCTAACCTCTAGTGCAAGTGATTTCTGATTCCAATATCTTATAAGTCTTTTCTTGCTTTCAAACCATCTTTTAACTTTGAACTTTTCATCAAGATAGAAAATATAGCATCTGACACATTTTTTTACGTGCATAACATCAATATTGTGACGAACATGCATATCCTAACATATTTAACAAGAAATTGTTAGGCATATTCATATACAACAAGCAGAGAATATAGTTCAATTACTCTACTTTACCTTCCAGTAAGGTATTTCAAAAAATATTGATCTCTTCTTCCACCGTCATAGATCATTTGATTCTTTACACTCTTCTTCTTGCAACATCTCATCATTCTCCAACTCTATTATTTTTCTTTTATTTTCCTTATCTAGAGGTCTTCCAAAATTATTCCTAAAAGATTGTATCTCATATATTTCAGCGTCAGTTTGTATCTTATTGGCATTCCCTTCCTCAACAGTGTTGTCAAACCAAACTTTTTTATATCTTTAATGATGGCCATGCGGTAATCTCTTTCTATTTCCCATGTAGACAAAATTACGGCTAAACTTAAGCCACCTAGATGGTGTATCCTTTCCACATACATTGCAGGCTTGTTTCCCCTTCACTTTACATCCAGAAAATGTTCCTAAGGCTGGATAGTCACTGATACTCTAAAGCAACAAGGCTCTAAGTGTGAAATTCTCCTTCAAAAATGAGTCATAGACTTCAATACCCTCAGCCCACATATCTTATAAATCGTCTATCAATGGTACTAAGCAAACATCTATGTTATTACCAGAAGCTGTTGGACCAGGGATCAAAAAAGTCGAACACTATATTCTCAGCCTTCATACACATAGTTGGAGGCGTGTTATAGTTCACTAACAATGTTGGCCAACTGCTGTGATTGGTGTTTTGCATGGAGAAAGGGTTCATCCCATATGTAGAAATTCCAAGTCAAAGATTCCTTAGTTTAGTAGCAAAGTATGGCCATTTATCATTCACTTGTGCTCAAGATATAGAATCAATGGGGGTGTCACATTGTACCATCTTCAGGGGCATTGGTATAGTGCAAAAACAAATCTTCAGCCATCTTTTTTTATTTAAACATCCTCCTAAATCTGTTCTTGATTGAAAAATATCTAAGAACCTTTGCTGGAATCTCAACTTTTAGCTCATTATTGTGCTCATCTTTTTCCCATCTTGGACAGCTTTCTAGCTTCTCAAAACTCCTTCCTATATAGTATACAATCATTCTTGCAAGCATGAAGATTGTCGTAGCCGAAACCAAATATCTTCAAAATTTCTTGATTGCATCAATACTCTTCAGAAGAACATTGTCTTCAGGTAGCATGTCTTGAAGTAAAACCAACAGTTGATCAAAGTAATTCTCGGACACACCACTTTTAACTTTAAATTTGTAAAGTCCCATGATTGCTGAAACCTTTGTGTATTTGATACAATCATAGTACAATAGAGTTTCAACATCTCTTAAATTTTTTCTAAATTCAGTTTCATTACTGTGTCATCATCATCATTTGACTCTACCCCATTGTCATTTATTTGATTTGGATCACCTCCATAGAGAATGTTGTCATAAACAAATCAAATGCCTCTGTTTCATACTGAAGACCACTGTCTTCTGTAGAATCTCTTTTTCACCATGGATACTCTAACAAGAACTCTTATACTTCTTATCCATACCTTTAATCACTAGATGCTTAAATATTTTATCATTAATTGAATAAATTGCGGTAATCTCTACAAGGGCATAGCATTTCAAACAGATTTCATAATCTTCTTGTTGATGAATTCACGAAATTAGTTGCTCCTTTTGAGTACTTAAGACTATTTCTACATGTTAAATCAGAAAAAGAACTTAGGTTTCTTTCAATCGGCAAATAAAAGTAAGCTCGAGAGATTTTAGTTTATACCTTGGCAGCCAAATCCACGTATTATCCATTTGGTCGCGATGGAGATGGATCCGTTCTGAAACGATTTTCTCAAATCAAAACTAGCGAAACAATACACGTTTTGTTCTAGAATTTGTGTTAACCCTAAATACGAGTTGTATTATGTAATTTTGGCCAGATATTTTGCCGCGAAATCAGAATCTAAAAATGAACGGCTCGGATCAGAGTTAAGAAGTCAAATCAAACAATGTAGGTTCAATAAGAAAGAACTGCTCAAATCAAAGTTGGCGAGACATATCCAGCGGTGTAGGTTAGCCACCTCTGCAATCTTGGAGATTACTGCTCATTGACTAAGATTTTTTTTCGTTTTAAATCCAAAAATTAACTTATAAAATATGTTATTAATCAAAAAATATAAATTAATTTTTTAAAAAATCAATATCATTATTTTAATTTTTTAAATATTATTTCTTATAAATACCAACTTTTTTAATTAAGAACAAATACTATAAAGTAGTATTACAACAATCTAACTTATATATTCATAAACACTAAGAATTTAGTTGTATGTACAAAGGATTCAATCACCAATTCATATGTGTTTTTATAAAATTAAGATTACAATAACGTACTTATACGAATCAATATATGAATTTTAAATATTATTTCTTATAATTACTCTTTTTTATATAAAATACAAACATATCTTAGTACCATTTTATTATAACAAGCTGTACAATATATAGATGTTTGAGTACTCTTTTTACCATATCATAAGCTAAACGATGCATTCCTTTGCGGCCAGTGGTGTGATGAATCTGATTTTTTTTCAGCTCTTTGTATTTGATTCTTATTTCTTACAATATAAACATGAATGTGATTAAATCTATAAGACATGACCTATAAACAAGAAAGGTACTTAGTTGCAGATAATTAACCATGAAAGATTTGATAGGCTTGCTCCTAACCCAAGAGATCCACACTTGAATGGATGGGATGTTGTTGGGTTTTAAATATATTCTCTCAGCAACAGTATTCGCAACACGTAATACTAGCCTTGACTTCCCAGCCCTTCACAAACTTCCCAACTGCGTGAAAATAATAGCTTTCTGCCACTCTTCTTACAAGTTAAACATCCCTTACATCAAAATAAACAAAGGTCAAACATGTTTAGAATCTCATAGTTGTTCAACAAAACTTACTTGCCTATATATACACACATGGATTTCTTCCCACATTGTTTCTTTAGTTACTACATCAAGTTTTCTCCAATCAGAAAGTGTTACCGAAACGTGTTCCCTCACAAGAGAACCAAGAAAAGATGATAGTGTTACTGAATCATGTCCAACATGATCACCAAAGCCAATGAATGTAACTGCAACCTTTTCACTAGGATTTTCAGCCACTTTACGCATCTTTGTTGGTCCTTTTTTTTTGCTTTCAATTCATCCTCTGGTAACTGAATTCCTTCACTACTAGGAATCTCATCATCTTGAGCATTTTTAACTCCATATTCTTCCATATTGAGAGCTCCTTCTTCATTCTCATTCTAATTGTCATCATTCTCTTTGTCTATTCCATTTTGGCAGCTTCTTCTTTATCCTCCTTATGTCCATGTCCAGTCAAAAAAGGTTCTTCTTCTATCTCAGAATCTTCTTTATCATCTTGAGACATTGCTTTCTCAGTCTGATCAACCTCACTGTCATTACCGTTATCTCCTTCCACAACGTCAACTTGTGGTGTTACATATTCTATCTCATCATCTTCAGCAACCACTTTCTTCTTTCTACCCATTCTTCTCTTAGTTACAACTAAATTATTTTTTGGAGAAGCCACTTTCTTTGTTGTTATTTTCTTATTCACCTTTAGTGTTGTTGCAGGAGCAACTTGCGGTGTTAGATCTTCTACCTCCAAGCCTTGATTACATCAACTACGACGAGAACCAACATGTCCTCCTCCTCTTATCTTCTTCGCCATTTCTGAAACTTATAAACGAAAAGCAGATTCAATCGAAACCCATATTACAAACTTCCACATGCATGTTCACACAATCTAAGAATCAATACCCAAAATCAAAATAGAAACCCAAAATCACAAACTTCCGGATGAATGTTCACACAAACTAAGAATCGAAACCCAAAATTAAAATTGAAACCCAAAATCACAAACTTCCACATGCATGTTCACACAAACCAAGAATCGAAACCCAAAATTAAAATCGTTTTCAATTCCTTTGTTGATAATAAAGAAATGATATAGATGAGATAAAACAAAGAAGCTACGATTGAATGAGAACATACCTATTGAAGCTTTGATTCAAGAGGACTCTCTGGATTTTATGAGAAGCAATGAAGGAAAAAGGGTTTCGTTTTAAGAACTCTTCGTTTACGAGAAGTGAAGAAAGAGTTAAACTGGGAATCCAAGAGTGGCCTTATTTTACATTTAACTTAAAGTATTTTTTGAATAAAATTTGAGATATTTTACATTTACAATAACGTCTAGTTTTAGTTCTGCAATGGTAAGGCGCCTACATTTAGAAAATTAACGCGGCTAAATTTTTTATTTTTTCGCGAGAACAAATATAGCGTTTTAATTTGACATACGCTATACAAAAAGCAAGTGTTGGTATACAATAGCAGAACTGTAATAAAAACTATAATCTGATGCTATTAATACTCATATTTCTTGTAGTGATAGGATCACACCCTTGATTTTCTATTTATTTACAATGTTATGCCACTCCTTAGTTTTACGTTCATTATTAATTAATTTCGACCAAAACAATTAATTTAGAAAATATTCTAAAAATAAAATAAATAATTTCTTTAAAAAATACATCAAATAAATAATCTAAACAAAATATGTATTCAAGAGAGATGACAGAAAATTCGAGACGACGCTTGAATGCGTCAGAAAAACTTTAAGATAGAGTCATACAACTTGAATATAGTCACATATTGTGATTTTTGAGGCCATACCTCATCTAAAAAAATACCGAAGTAATCTCGATTGCATCTTTTGGTCTCGTGTGAAGCGGTACACACGGTGAAAACCGATGAGGAAGTTGAAACCAAAGCCAGGAACAATTTCGAACATCTCTTTCCATACGGAAAAGTTATGGTAACACGTCTAGTGAACCATCGGTAAATTCTTCAACAAAGAGATATAAATCAATATTCACAAATTAAGAACCATAGTGTACCCGCCGAATATGCTTATCTCTTAGCTGAAACCTGACTTTCCATTGCTTTGCATTTGGGCTTCATTGGGCCGATTTTCACATTGTGTTTAATGCATTTTCGTGAATCATTAAGGGAGAATGAAGAAAATGAAGCAATTTGTTTGAAACTTGTTAAATTGAAATACTCCATCTGTTTCAATATATATATATTTTGTTTGTTTCACGAGTATAAATTGTTTTCAAAATCCAATGTAAAAAATAATTTGATTAAACAATATTTAATTAAAAATGTTAAGAAAAAATTGTAATATGATTTTTCATTGGTCATCTTCTTGTTTTTAATTAAAATCTGAAGACCAAACAATGTTTATCTTAATATTTCTGCTTTTATCCAAAAAAATAATTTGAAACAAAGGAAGAGAATAATCTTTTTGTTCCCATTTTTTATCTCTTTTCAAACACTTTTCAACCCCAACTTTCAAAAAGAGGAGGTCGAACTCTATTAAGTTTCTTAAAAGTAACAAGCAAAAAAATATCCCTAATATAGTCTGATCTGAAACCGGACTTGGCAATTAGGTTTTGTTGCATGAAGAAAAAGGTTGAAGTACCTTTTCGAACCATGCTTAAAATTGACACTGTATTTTCATCTTGAACAGAAAAGAAAAGGCTACCTATGAAACCCAATCTAGGGAAGTATCAATATTGAAAATCATATCTCAAAACTCCTTCATAGACACAAAGCAATATATTTCTTCAACTATTCTTATTTGACTTTGTGAGATGTTCACAATATTTAGAACATGAACAAGAAACATAGATTCAAGATTTAGATAGTTACAATAAATGGTGAAATGTAGAAGTAAACTTCAATCGATATGTAGATGTTACTCTTAAAGCTAACTGAAGTAAAGAAATTAATTCTGGTGTTGCAAAACAACTGAAAAACGTAATTTTATTAAGTAAAAGATCACCAGCAATAATGGTCAAAGCCAGTATATTATTATATATACACTAATAGATCTTGGTAATAGGAGAAAAAAACAATTAAAATAAGAAAGCTAGAAGAATAATTATATAGAATGGAGATTAAGACAATTTTTATGGCATTTTTCATAATCACCACTTTGGTATCATTTGGGTATCCAAGTTTTGGTGTTGACGAAGAACCATTGGTTAACCCCGGTCGCGACATGGATGCAGTGGAAGCGATATCGCCAGCTTCACAAGATTATAATCTTTATATGCTCGAGAACCTCCCACCAAGATATATAAAATATCTAGAAAACTGCACGGACAAGATGGAAGATGGTTGTAAGAAATGTAATGAAGATGTTATCGAAGAGATTCTTACGAAGAAACCTGCTTCTAGACAGTGTTGTCTGAATGTAGTAAATGCTGGAAAACAATGCTACGTGGAGATTACAAAAGTGATGTTTCGATTTTATCAACTCAAACGTTTTGCTTCTCAAGTTTCTTTCAGAATTAACGATGTATGGGATAGATGCTTTGCTGAAGTTGTAAGTCCTTCATCATCTCACAACGAAAAGATCGAATATATTGATTAAATATTTGTTATAAACTACTGTTTATTATATGTATTTTAAGATAATGGTTTGTTATACTATATATATATATATATATATATAATTCATCAGGTTATTCATTCTCCCAACTCTTGTGCAGTACCTTGTGTTGTCTTCCGCATGATGAATCTTGTTAAACGAAATCAAATATTTATTTTCTTATAACTCAAATAAATTATGTTGTTTGAAAATTTAGTTAATGTATAAGGAAAACTCAAAAGTGAGAAAAGAAGATGGAAAAAAACAATAGGTTACTCTCATTTTTGTCAAAAAAGTTACTCTCATTTTTGTGACCTATCTAGTATCTAATGTGCAAATTTTTTACAGCGATTTGTAAAATTAATTTCATCTATATTTGCAATATTTTCTATAAAGCACATAGCTATAGACTATACCTGCAGAGTATTTGGTTTTCTCCAAAAAACCAAAATCAAACTAAGATAATTTCCATTGGTATTTTATTTTTTTTCTCTAAACGGTATTTATGGAGTAAAAGTACCTCAAATGGTGCGCTATATCTTGCATTAAATATAAAGATATAAACAGTGATGCAAAATATAGAGTAACATTGTCCATTTACTCTGTTTTTAGAGTTTAATTTTTTCTTTACAAAATGATTCTTCATATTTATATATTTTAATTTTCACCAAAACAAATTTATATAAAATAAATTTTCACATTTAAGTATTATTTTTAGTACATCATTTTTTAGTTATGTGTTGTAATAAAATTTTAATTTTAAAATAAGCATTTAATTTTATAAATATTTTAATTTTGATATTATATTGTTTAAAAATAAAAGAGTAAAGGTTTAATATTTTAAAAGTTAGGGATTATATAATTAATTAATAAATAAATTGAAAAATACATTTGGAACATTAGTTTTAGAGTAAAACTAGACCACTTGAGTAAAACCTTCCTTTATTTTTAGAGTATTCTATTTATAGTAAGAAATAAGGGCAACCATTGGAGATTGTCTAAGTCATGGATCCACCTTGGCAATTAGCCTGCAAAGTTTACCATTTGACTGATATAGTGTCAGTTCGAGTATGTTAAAACTATTTAGCTTAAGTTGGGTATCAAATAAAAGAATTTAATGAGTTCCGAAATGTTTGAATATAATTATGAACTTCATGAACGGAAAAAATTCTTTAGGCTTTATGAATCGACCGTTTACTGTTACTAAATCATAAAGATCTATAAGACAAGAGATGATGACTGAACAAAAAGATTTATGTAGTATGTAGGACTAGACATTTTATCCGTTAAATTTGATCCGATTTGCTATTCGTTTCGATTTGATCCGAAAATTCTTGATGCAATCGTGTAGGAATAGTTGATTACTTGTTAGGCCAATCACCGATCTCCTAGAAAACGAAAAAGCAACACATAGTGAGTCGTTCTTCAACAGAGGTTAAATATGGGCAATGGCTCTCATGGTTTGTGAACTGATTTGGCTTAAGGTTCTACTTGGAAATCTCACTGTAGTCTTATCTTGACCGATGACTTACTGTGATAGTATGGCGGTATTACACATCACACCGAATCATGTTTCCATGAACGAACGAAACATATTGACTATTGAGGTTGATTGTCATTTTATACGTGACGAAATACAAGTAGGAAACATTAGTACAACTCATGACTCGACTCACCAACATCTCGCGGACATCTTTACTAAATAGTAAAGTTCTTGGAACGAGAGTTCGAACAATTTCGGTTGAAGCTGGGCATTTCAAATCTTCATACTTCAGCTTGACGGAGAGTATTGGAGTATATACGATAGTTAATACGAAATCTTCCTCGTAAGGAATGTTTATATATTCCTATAGCTAGGTACTTGGGCATTACTCTGCAAATTATATATATATATATATATATATAACGAGAGTAAGGGACAATAAAACCTTCTCTATTCTCTGCAACTATTTACAATCTATTTGCATGGTGCGATGCAGTTCCCGAGTAGTAGATGTTGGCGTTGCAACTCAAATGAGTACTACACGCGTCTCCACGACCCAAACGCCCCCACTGTCTCCGGTCAACCCTGCGTTGTTGCAAGTGCTTCTCTATCCTCCCACCACACGGAGCTTAAAGCTGTTCTGGTCCTTGTGAAAAAATTCTTCAGTACCAATACTTTTTCGTCTTATTTGACTGGCACGGTAAGTGTTTGGTCTTGAGACAAAACAAACCTTGCTTGCAATAGAACATAGCATCTATAGTTCAAGTATATAGTTCTGCTTGAGTGTACACATTTATCTTTTTTCCACACACCCTACAGTGATGGTATCTATTTGGTCTATGCAGATATATTGCTTTGACGCACTTACTCTGGAAAATATATTATGTGTTCTCACTTATCATGTTCCTCAGCCAGTGAAAAAAGGCACCTAGGGTTAATATTGGCTATGGTCCGATGGCTATAGATCCAAGGTCGCTTGCATGTGATTCCAACAGTGCCATAACCATGAAAACATGATGCCTAAGTACAGTTGTCAAAATCATTAATAAGATTAGTACCAAACTGAACACAACAAACCTAACCAACATTTTCACCACCACAAAATATGACAACTCACTTCTAATATCAACAGTATCGCAGTCACACACATATAAACATTTGGCTACACAATTTATATAAATCTCGCACGTCGCACGGACAAACAAGAAGTAGAATATGAAATGGGAACACATATTACATAGAGGATGACAGTGAAAACAAAGACGACATTATTTTTGTAACTTATATCGACTAATTATAATATATCGTTTATTGTATGCACGCTTAGTATAATACTTTTTTAATAAATACTTTATATTTCTTGTATTTAGTTTATTTTTTTAGTACGTGTGTAACGAGGCCAGGGATATGTGTATTGATAAAATAATCTTCCCAATCAATGCATTTGGGGCTGAACCCGTGTATGTCGTTCGTCTCTTTGGCTTCATTCTTGATTCGTAATGTTTCCAGATTTTTATCTTCGAATCTACACATAATACAATATAAATTCAAATTAATTATATTTTAGACTGTGACTTAAGGCATGGCAAAATGAACTGTAGATCATAGATATAGAAGAAATCTTCCACTCTCTTATCTCTACCACGTATCTAGTAGACATATATTAAAAAGAAAGTAGAAAAAAATGTGGGAGAGAGACATACATGCCCTTGAAGAGTAGATAAGGCTCATAGAGTTTAACCAATCCCATGGCCCTCTTGTATTTACGATTTTGACGCTCATATTTATCTCCAAATTGCGATGGCAAAGTTATTCTAAGTAGTCCCAACATCTAAAGAAAAAGAAAAACAGATAAAATCAGAGATAGTGAAATTAAATTATGAACAACACTCGTAGATAAAAAAATATATTTCACGTGAGATTTGTAAATGTACCTGCAAAGGTAATTTAAAGCGAAGGCCCGTGTAGAGACGGAACATAGCCATTGTGGATAAAAGTACTAAAGGTTTTGGGAGTATAGGCATACCACTGCGACCGAGCAGAGGGCTTTTCATGAAATAACGATTCATAATTTCAGCAATTTTCTTAGATATTATTGGATTCCGATAAGATGAGGCTACATGGTAAATGGTATGACTTCCTGAATCATTGAAGTGTTCAGCTGCGGTCGCGATCATTGCATTTGCCACCATGTCGACGGGTATCTTGTAATGGACACATACATTTTCGTGTTAGAATCAAGCTAGTAAAAACAGAATCTTAATTTATCTTGTGTACACAGGTTTAGTAATGTTCCTAATGAAACTTACTATATCACATGCTGCTTTTTGATCAATGAGAAAACATGTAAGCATTCCCTTTCCGTATGATAGAATCATAGTGTCTAAAGTTCTTCATATATACAATAACCACAAAAGAATTTGAGTTAGAGAAAACTATATACTCAGATGAACAATAGATAATAACATTCATATTGACAACTACAAGTAAAAAAACATGGTGATAACTTACTTGACGCCTTCAATCCAACCGGGAAATGGGTCCGAGAAGGTGCTTGTGATAATTGTGGGGCGTAGTATTACAATAGGCATATTATCTCTGTAGTGTCCAAGAAACATCTCTCCCATTACTTTGGTGAAGGCATATGTGTTTGGCAATCCAAAAAGCTTGGCCCTAATTAACATTATATGTGAACAAATTTGTGCCTCAAGTTACTTCATAGTTTCTTAACATTTGTACCAAATTGCTTTATAGTATTTATAGTTTTGTCATATGAACACAAACCTTTTCAAGCCAAGATCTCTCATGGCATGTTTAGTTTCTTCTTCTGAACAACCTTGTTCAACGAGTTGATTCAGTCGCTGCTCTACCAGTTGCATTTCGGTATTGATGTCTACCTTGTTTTTTACGTGAAGAGTGTCTCCCATTGGAAAAGGTTTCTCTTGTATAAGTCCCGATCTTTCCCCACAAACATAGGCTAGAAAAGAAAACAAATATTTATACATGAATATTATAATAAAGAGAACCCCTTGGTTAAAAGTAAATGATTATTAAGTTGAAATTGATATCAACTAAATTTACATATAATTTCTTCCAGCCAATATTTTGGATTAATAGGTGTCTAAGTTTTTTTGGCGGAAATTGTGTAAAATTAGTATTTTTGCTGCAATTTTTTTCTTTTTTTATTAAAACAGTGTCATTTTGATTTCTGTTAAGTAAAAATTAATGTTGACTGCCACAAATTCACAATTTCCTTCATTTTTTAGTTTCTTTATAAATATTCGAAACATTCACTGGCACACTGTATATAAAAATAACATAATAACAAGGAAATATGAGGGCATGTTTCAAAAAAAAAAAAAAATATTAGAGCGGAATAAGGGAAATATATATATATATATATATATATATATATATATATATATATATATATATATATATATATATATATATATATATATATTAAAAAGATAAGACGAAAAACTGGATAGTGATTTTTTTGAGAAAAACTGGATAGTATATCTTGCCTTTTAGAATTTACTATTTTAAAATATTTTACTAAAATATTTTTTGAACGGGAAACTCTGCATTAAAATATAAGACATCTTTGACAATTCACTTGATCAATAGCTTTGTAAATAAAATTATATAAAGAATGCTAAACATCTATAACTATTACTCTTATTAATAAGCTTACAAACTTTGTTTAAATATAAATATTGAAAAGTCTAATATAAGAGTTAAATAAAATAACGTTTCATATTGAATGTCCTAATCGATGATTTTAAATCTTTAATAGTCTATACTCTAGGTTTGGCATGTATATGATATGAATTTGATAATAAAATTTTGATTTTTTTCAAAGGCCTCATAATTAGTCTGAGCTTTGACATATTGATTCAAAAAAAGAAGTTTAAGTGACTCACCAGTTGAGACATGGAGAAGCAATTGTGCTTTCACACACTTCTTAGCAAAGTTAAGGACATTGAGTGCTCCAAATGTGTTGATACGAAGTGCAACATCGTATCTTTTTCACATGCAAGCGAACCAAAAGCTATGACTATAGTTGTCAATAACAATTTATATATAACAAATGAAGCGAATGTACAACTACCTTTCGTCGAATCTCGTGGTGGCAGCTGCATGGAAAACAATGTCGACCTCTTGCATCATATCTTGTACAAGATTAGAGTCACTCACCCCCATATTGTTTAGTGATGTGTCGCCTGGAACAGGAACAACCTTTTCCAAGATTAGGGCGTTTAAAGTTTCATCACCAATATTCTTTCTTAACACCCTAAACAAATCTTTCTCGAAAACCTGTTTCAAAGTAAAAAATAATCAGAAAGTCATTTTTCGTGTGAATTCTCAAACTTTTAAAAAATTGGTTCATAGTTTTGGCATGTAAGTATATAAAAATACCTCACTGTGTAACCGTTTTTCCGCGGATTTCTTGTCAGATGCTCTTACGAGGAGGTAAAGTCTCTTCACGTTTGGTTGCAAACTCAGAACTCGCTCCACGAAAACTATGTTTAAATATTAAAATTATTTATAAACAATATATAAATTCATGAATTACACGAGTGGATTTATTATTAATAAAGTTGCTCATATATAAAGATATATATATATATATATATATATATCTTTTGATCATCGTTGTTCCAATATTTACTCGGTTTATTCTACTACGTACAAAGAATTACCTTTAGCGAGAAAACCGGAAGCGCCAGTGACGAGCAAGGTCTTGTTCTCAAGAAACTGAACACGATTTGATTCCATAGTTGAAACTCAAAAACCTAAGTGAAGAACAAAAAGAAGTGAGGAACAAAAAGAAGTGAGGAACAAAGAAGTGACATGGTTTGTATATATGTTGAGAATGTTTGAACCCAGCACTATAACACATGTATTTATAGGGAATGGTGAAAATACCAGCTACTTTCCAATAATATTAAAATATTTATTAAATTATTTTTCATTCTTTTATAATACAAAACAGACAATAAAAAATCATAAGCCGTGAAATTAAATTTAAAATATAAACCCACATGGATTATGATTTAGAAAGATATGATATTTTCTTTTAAAATACAATCCCACATCGATTATAAAGTTTACAATGTGGCCCGTATGTTATGCTAGTCTTTTTCGTATTTATAAAACAGATATAAAGTATAAATTAAAAGTCATATAGGACTAATTATTTTTATAATTTACACGCAATAAACGAGATATGCAACAAAAGATTAAGCAAACAATGAACATGATTTTTCAAATCCAGGACGAAGGGGTTGAGAAGCCAGAAACGCTACGTCACAGCAAAATTTGTGAGCTGACGATCGCTCAGCAGCCACTGAATCTTCAGAGGAACAAATGAACATAGACACACATGAAAGAGAGAAGAGAGACAACTAACAGAAAATATCAGCCTTGGCAGAAGCTATAGAAGCATATGCTTCAGATTTAATTTATAAGTAACCTGGACTGCCTAAAGCAAAATAAGATACTACCGCCCCTAATTAGTTGAACCCATCACCCGCAACCCAACAGTGCAGGGAAGAACCACTGGACTATATAGAACTTCAAGCAACTGTGTTGCCCTTAAATTCTTTAGTTAGTTTGGCGCCTAAAGCATTTGCTCCCTCAGCTTAAGATCAGGGCCGGCCCTGAACATTGATGGTAGAGCCGGTCCTGAGTCATGCTAAGTGAAATATTGGCAATAAGTCTCTAAAATTTTTGAAAATTATTATATAGATCAAAGCCCCAAAAAAAATTTTTAGGCCCCCAAATTTGTAAAAAAAAAAAATTAGTTGAAATCAAGAATAGGCTTCTTAAATCCCAAGACCGGCCTTGCTGTACAGTGGCTGATGTCTCACTTAAAGGTAGTCAGTTCAAACCACTCGATAAATGTGTTATAAAGAAACAAGACCTTCTGTCTGTTGGATAATTCCAAGCTTGTGGAAACTTAACATATTATTAGATGTTTGATATGTTAAGAGATAAACACAAAAAGGAAATCTAGAATAGGAAAATGAAGTTTTCTATTAGATTAGGTTTGTGTTTTCCATATCCCACATGTTAAAGGGAATTGTCTTTCACTATAAATATAGACTTTATGGAGAGGTGTTCCATAAGAGATCTAAGAGAAACATTGTGAGCTTTAGTTTTGAGTAGTTTCTAAAGCAATAAGAGAGTTGTTCTTATTATCCTTTGTTCTAAGAGATCCTTCAATTGGTATCAGAGCTTAAGTCAAAGCTTCGATCAAAGCTTAAGTTGAAGCTTCGATCCTGGTGGCTGTGAAGCAAAAGTTCACGACACAAGATGGCTGACGTGAATAGGGCTCCACGCACGAAGGACCTTGGATCCGCATCCATCCAATGTCTGATGCTGAACTCGACAAACTATACAGTTTGGTCGATGAGGATGAAGGTGTTACTCTGTGTTCATGATGTGTGGGACACAATAGAATTTGGTTCGGATGATCAAAAGAAGAATGATGTTGCAATAGCTCTTTTGTATCAATCTATGTCCGACTATTTGATTCTCCAGGTGGGAGAACAAACCGCATCGAAAGACATATGGAATGCCATCAAGTCACGATACCATGGAGACGATCGTGTAAGGGAGGCGAGATCCGAGACGTCGATGACGGAGTTCGACAGGTTGAAGATGGATGATAGCGATACCGTAAACGGATTTCCGGGGAAGATATCAGGTCTAGCATCCAAGGAAGCCTTGTTAGGAGAAATCATTGAAGAGCAAAACATGGTAAAGAAAGATATGGTCTTAGGAATGCAGTGTGTAACACATGAAGAAAGCGTGTGTGACACATGTCTAGCAGTGAAGCAAACAAGACGTTCATTCCCAACTAAGACCATGTTGGAGTTGATCCATGAAGAAGATCAAGTTTCATACGAGTGTCTCATGATCCAGAAACCTAATATCGAGCACTTGAGGATATTCGGTTGTGTAGCACACTCAAATATATGTGTGACTCATCTGAAGAAGAAAAATAAGGCATTCTATCGGTTCAAAAGATTTCACTTCGATAGAGGAGGAGAGTTTGGCTCACCTAAGTTCAATCTTGGTTGTACCGATAGAGGAGGAGAGGTTGCCTCATGTATGTTCAATCTAGCTTGCATCAATGGAAGAGGAGAGTTTACCTCAGCTGAGTCGAAGATGTCGAACTACTTATGGGTTGAAGAGATGGTAGCCGAGTTGGAGTCTACCACAAGAAACAAAGCATGGGAGCTTGTAAGGAAAAGAGAAGAAGATCGATTTTATGTGTTACACAAGGCTTTGTATGGGTTACGCCAAGCACCAAGAGCCTTGAATGTGAAACTCGATCAAGTTCTCAAGGAGATGAGATTCAGGAAGTGCACGAAGGAGCCATCAGTGTACCACAAAAACGAAGAAGGAGACTTCTTGTTGATAGCCATTTATGTTGATGATCTATTTGTGACAGGAACTTCACTTAAGGTGATTAAGCAATTCAAGGAAGAGATGTCAAAGAATTTCGAGATGTCAGATCTAGGAAAGCTAACGTATTACCTTGGCATAGAAGTGATTCAAGGAGGAGACGGAATCAGAATAAAACAAGAAAGGTATGCTCAAGGAATCCTGTGTGACACAAAGATGGAAGCGTGTAACACGACTCACGTACCAATGGAGTCGACTTTGAAAATCTCAAAAGCTGAAGATGAACCAGAGATAAATGCTACGGATTTCAGAAGAATCATAGGATGTTTGAGGTATTTGCTTCACACAAGACCTGACTTGTGCTACGCAGTGGGCGTACTGAGTAGATACATGCATAATCCGAGAGACTCTCATGGACAAGCCATCAAGCACATATTGTGGTATGTGAAAGGAACAACAAACTTCGGTCTGTTCTTCAAGAGAGATGGGTCAAGGAGTGTCGTTGGTTATAGTGACAGCAGTCACAACATTGATGTCGATGACGGGAGGAGCACGTCAGGACATGCATTCTATTATGGTTCATCACTGGTTACTTGGACATCGCAGAAGCAGCAAACGATTGCATTGTCATCATGCGAAGCAGAGTTCATGGCAGCAACGGAAGCAGCAAAGCAAGCTATATGGATCAAGGAGTTGTTGAGTGAGATACTAAGTGAAGAAGGCGAGAGAGTCAGACTTAGGATCGACAACAAATCAGCCATTGCTCTAACAAAGAATCCGGTTTTCCATGGAAGAAGTAAGCACATACTTTCAAGATATCATTTCATTCGAGAGTGTGTGGAGAATGGGCAAATCGAAGTTGAGCATGTGCCAGGTGTTGGGCAGAAGGCCGACATCCTAACCAAGCCATTAGCAAGGATTAAGTTCAAGCAAATGAGGAGCCTAATCGGAGTTCAAGAAATTGGTCTCCCTAATTCAAGTTGGAATTAAGGGGGTGATTGTTGGATAATTCCAAGCTTGTGGAAACTTAACATATTATTAGATGTTTAATATGTTAAGAGATAAACACAAAAAGGAAATCTAGAATAGGAAAAGGAAGTTTTCTATTAGATTAGGTTTGTGTTTTCCATATCCCACATGTTAAAGGGAATTGTCTTTCACTATAAATATAGACTTTATGGAGAGGTGTTCCATAAGAGATCTATGAGAAACATTGAGAGCTTTAGTTTTGAGTAGTTTCTAAAGCAATAAGAGAGTTGTTCTTATTATCCTTTGTTTTAAGAGATCCTTCACTGTCTACTAAACTCTCTATTTTTTCTCTAACCAAAAAAAAAGCTACATCCTTCCTTTTTTATCTGGTGTTGACTTTCTGCTAGGTGTCAGAGTCTCTCTCTTACCTTGTTTCCTCTTTGATGCGTCGGGTCATTGTTCTCCTCTCTCTGAGATGCAAGATCTCTGGTGCTTTCAAGTGATACCTCCATGCAAGATCTCTGGTGCTTTCCAACAACACCATCTGCTTCCGGCCCTTCACATCAGAAGCTATAGCAGCTCTCACCCACCAAGTTAACCAGGCGAGGGAATCAGAGGTGACATGGGTACCATCCATATCGGGAAGATGGTGTTTCATGGATATGTCATGGAAAGAACAAGAGAAATACTTGGGACTAGGCTGGTACATCACTTTAGAAGGTTTTGATGGTCTAATGGGGGTGAGGAATACGAGGGCGAGTCTTTCACCCCTTTACTCGGAAATAGAATCAATCATCTGGGAAATGAAATGTATGAGGAACTTAAGACAGTTTCATGTCACATTTGTTACGGATTGTTCTCAATTTCTAAAGATGGTGTCGAGCTAGAAGAATTGTTTTCTTTTGTAAATTATTTGGAAGATATCAAGATCCTCAAATTTAGTTGCAACCATTCAGAACTCATTCATATACCACGGACAGACAGTCTCGCAAGCATTGTTAAGAAGCAACCATGGTTTTTCGTTCATATAGATGTAAAGTTACTGGTTTGATTTACAGAATCTTAGTTGAGTCTATTTATGTTGATGACAAAAAAATATGACATTTTAGAATTAATTAAATATTATTTTATTTCATAGCTTATTGTGAATGTTGGATCATTTAGTAACATCTACCAATCTATTATATAAACAAGACATTTTTAACGTAAAAGATTTTTATGGTGTGAAATGTTGTTGCTCTTAATTTAGTTGTTTTATAATATTTTGAAGGTTAAGCTTATATTTTTTTCCGGGTTTATTAATTTTGATTTTTTTTTACATACATATGAACTATTATAAATTCAAATTCTCTCTTGAAGTCATGTATGATTTGATCAAAGTAACAAAAATAGATAAGCTATAGTTGTTTAATTGACAATTATAGTTTTATACCTATTTATGACCTTCAGTTTCAGTGAATCTCTTCTTTACTCACCAAACGTATGAAAATTATTTGGTTTTGGACATAGTGATTCAACTAACTGAAAGAGACGAGTGTCTGTATCAGGAACTGATCACTTCCCTTTTTTGTGATATACCCTATCAGCTAATATGGTCGGTCCCGGGCGAAACACGCTTAGTGCTACAGAGTGGATTAACCCGAAAGCATACTACATTGACTGATCCTAGATTAGAATATCTTCTGACTAAGGCTAGAGGTAGACCGATCGTTTGTTACAGCCCACCATCTTAACTACATGGTCGAAACCAAAACTCTAAACTGACCAAATAGTGATAATTTACTTTCCAATGAAAATCGAACTCAGTACCAATGTGTATACATACTGAGCACCAATAAATTATCATTAGACTACCACCACTTGATGATTCCATTTCCAAAAAGGTAATTCTATTTTTCTAAAATTAAAGTTAAGTAACAAGAGTTTGTCTTTTAGTTTATGACCACTTGGATTACTTAAAAGGACGATCCTTTAAGGTATTATAAGAGCTTTGTTAGAAAAACTAATGAAAATAATATAAATACTAGGTTAAGATCCACGTTTTACGCGGAATAAATATTTTATACAAATTATATTCATGTATTATTAATTATTTTATGTTTTTATATATTATGAAATTATAAATAATAAATATATATTGAATAATTAAAAAAATCAGTAACTATTACGTATATAATTAAATTTATACACACATAAATCAAGAGAAGATGTTAAGAATACCACAAGACCACTTTTCAAAAATACTCTTAATTAAAAATATATTAACATTTGGGTTTTTACACTTTAGTGATTATTGTTTAGGGCTTAGTATCAAATGAGTAGGGTTGAGTTTCTAAATGTTTTATAAATATTTAGAAAAATTAAACTTAGTTTAGTCCATCTTCATCATAAATTTAGGGTAATTTTGAAAATAGTCATTCATTAATGGTAAATTTGAAAAGTGATATCAAACTTGTGGTAGAACTGAATTTCCTTATAAATCAAACAATCACTCTTGTTTATTAACGATCATTTTATGGTAAATAAATCAAAACAATCAATTTTTTTATCTATTGTATATGATATATAATTAAATTCAAATTATATTAACGCACACACACACACATATATATATATATATATACATATATATATATATATATTATTTTTAATATGTCTATTTATTTAATGAAAGTCCTAATTATATAGTTTTATGATTATCAACATCTTCTTATAACAAAATTTTAAACCATTGATAAACTTTTTATTGTGGGAGGTTTAATAATTTTAGTAACTTATATTCTCTCTATTTCATATTAAGTGTCACTGCAGAATTTTTTTTGTTATAAAATATGTCATTTTCGACTTTCGATGCAAAATTGATTAATTTTATACTGTAATTTATTTTCTATTGGTTGAAATATGGCTAGGTGCATAGGTAATTGTGTTTTTATATAGAAAATATGAAAAAAAAAAAAATTTCTTAATTCATGTGGAAAAAGATAAAGTAACACTTAAAATAAAAAAGAGAGAGTAATCATTTTCAAATATTCAATGTAAATTTCAACATTAAAATATTAAGTTACCAATATTTGTTCTATGCAAATATCAAAATATAAGTATGTATTTTTATATGGTATATAGTTTAATTTAAATGATATGTATATATATATATATATATATATATATATTCATACAAACACCTATTAAGTAAGAATTTTTACTCATGTGGTTTTATTATCATATATGTGAGATTTTTAACAGTTTAGTAATATATACTCGTTTTAAAAATTCAAAATACATATACGAAAAACTTAAATTTTTATTATATGATTAATGTAATTGTGTAATATACTTTAATAACAAAGATTTAAATGAAAATGGTAGAGAGTATACAAATTGATACCAAATATTTATTATTGAAAATCATAAATTACTATATATATATATAATCGCATTAGGTAATTCCTTAACTTTTATTTAAAAAAAGAAGAGAGTATAATTTTTTAGATTAATAAATGATTTTATGGTTAGTTTAATAAAAATTATAGTTTATATTTAGATGAACCAACTTATTTTTTTAAAGACTCAAGAATCATTTTCACAACACATGTGTCATGTCTTAAATGTTGTAATGTTTTTCTTTTAATATATAAGGAATATGTAACTTGCTCTTGCTTTTGGTTTCTGATTGAATATCCAAAATTGAAGATCCATTCACATTTAGTTTTGAACTATTGAATATATAATTATCTCGTGTTTCACGCGAGAATACATTTTTGTTGTTGCTGAGACATATGAAACAATAGTTTGCCTGCTTGCTGCACTTTAATCATTATGCCACTTCATAACTCTCCACGTTGGAAATTTGTTGGCATTACTTAGAAATGTGTACTAATTATTTTTGAGAAAAAACCGTGGGATATATGGACAAGATAACCAATTCTATTCTTCAACGATACGATATTCACATTAAAGAATCTGAGAATACAAAACTTCATAAAAGTTTTATATTGATCTATTTAATTTGTTTTTTTTGCGATATGATTGACCCGAGTATCACGATTCACGTGTATGTCTGATTCAGTGATTATGAAACCAAACACTATTATTGAGGTTGTGTTGCTATTAATTAACATGTTATAGTATACAGGTATTCATAGGGAGAGATCTGTGCTGTCGAGTGGGTGGAGAGATCCAGCGTTAGTGAACAAAGCATCGGACTTTCTGAAAGAACACTTCATGGTGCCACCGGTTTGGCGTCAAGATGCTAGAATGGTTAGGAATAGTGAAGGTCGTTGGATTCAACCCGAGCGTCTCCGTTCTGAGGATCATCATCTCTCCCAACTCCGTCTTCTCCCTTCGTAATTATACGTTTTGTTATGCATATATACCCGTTTTTCTTTGTAAATGTCACGAATAAAAATGATCACAATCACTTCACTTTGCATGCACGAATATATTATCATATTTCATGTTTGACTACATGAATATAAACACAATACAAGTAATATGCATTTATCCAACTTTCATCATGAAGTGCTTAGTCTTACACAAATAAAAGACGAGCAATATGCACTTAACAATATATGAAGTGTGTATATTTTTGCTAATATTTTCATTCTTCTTTATTGAATAACGATCAACGCAAATAAAAAGAAAATATAAAAATATATTATATTATGAACTATTATTTCATTTTAAATTACATAAAGTGTGTATATTTTGATAAATTGTCAGTATTCATGATTATGAACATAAAATGAATTTATATATTGTGAATTATTCTTATTAAAAATCATGCTTATTTAATATAATATTTTTGAAATAATTAAATTATATATATATATATATATCAATTAACATAACTTATGATTATAATAAAATTTAAATAATTATGAAGTCTATAAATCATAGTTATTTTTAATTTTAGTATTATTGCGTGGTTCATCTGTTATGTATAAATACAGTTATATTAGTTATAAATTAAGTAGCGCTAAAAAGGATAATTAATATTAGTATAAATAGTATTTACTAAAATATATTTTTAATTTAATATATATATATATATAGCTAACAATTAAAACATAGAATGAAACAATAATAAATCCGAGAGTAAACAATGAAATGATTAAAGGAAACATGGTTAAAACAATAAGTTTGTTTTGACTTTATACTTTTGTGATAAATGTTAATATATATATATATATATATATATATATATATATATATATATATATATATATTTATATATGGATAAAATGTTACAAAGTAAAGTAAGAAACAATATAGAAGATGAGAACTTAAAGTAATATCAGATTTCAGAATATTTTTCATAGTCGAGTTTATCTATTATGGAAGAAGAAAATATGAAAATGTAGTGAAATTTTAAAAGAAGAATCATGGGTTCAGTTCAAGGCTATTGATTTAATGTTTGTACCTTAAAACATTTATCTATATTAATGAGGCAGAAAATATTCAAGTATGAATGAAAGAATGAGAGAATTGTTATGAATATTATTATTTGATGTACATACCTTATAGAAAATATTAAATTTACTTAATTATCAAATTTATTTATTTCTCAAGTTTTATTTGATTTCCAAATTATTGTAATCATATATCAATGATTTATATTTTTCATAAAATAATACACATCAATTCTCTTTTCACTTCTTTACTTATAACAAGTTATCAGCAATAAACTCTAGCTATTGAACAATCGATGTGGCTATCCGTCCTTGTAACTCCGATATCCTCGTCTTCATTATTTGAGGTACGTGCTATTTTTATTTTGTTTGTCATATGATCGTATAAGCAAGGTATAGTGATTTATACATGTTTGATATTGATCTTACTGATTTATCATATAAGCTTATAGTCCGTTGTGATTCCATAGTTCAGTAATAAATTTGTTAGTGTAACACATGTTTCTTCACATGGTATTTAAATGATGAATATATCGAATATTATTGTCTTCAATCATGAGGTTTTGCATCATGTCTTGAATAACGTTAAAGTGAGTTATACCCTCATGCCATCCTATTTCTTAATGCTTATTTATTATTGAATGATGCTATTGTTTTAATTAATTATACTAAGTTAATAACCTATGCTTCTTCATCGACATAATAGTTTGAGAGCCTTGATAGACTTGATGTAGTTTGGTTCATGGCTTATCAGAGAGTTAATGCATCGGATACATGCTTATAGAAATTGAAACTTACTCTTAAATATTTGGTTTGTCTTTAATTATGATTAACATTCTAAAGTCATGCATCATGAGGCGTCACATGCTCTATGAAAGAGAACCATTAGTCTAGTTTGATTAACTTTTGCTATTGCTACATGCATATTCACACTCAGATTTTAGAATATTATTAGGGAATCGTATAGTCATTAGGATTACCTATATTATTGTTAGCGATAAGTATGAAGTCCATTAGGATAAGGACTTCATTAAGCCGACATTGAGTTCACTACAAGAAAACATCGTTATTCTGAGGGACATACCGAGGGAAACTGAGTTCCTCGGAATTTTTTGAGGAAAAACCGAGGAAATACCGAGGAAAGAAAGAAATGTGGTTTCCTCGGAATTTCCTCGGAAATTTCCGAGGAAATTCCGAGGAACACCAAGTTCCTCGGAATTTTCCGAGGAAATACCGAGGAAACATGGTTCGTCGGAAAAAACCGACGGTTATTTCAAAAATTTCGAGGACTTTATGTAGCCGTTAGAGAGCCGTTGGGGGAATTTTAAAAATTCCGAGGAAATTCCGAGGAAGTGTCGATTCTCCTCGGAATTTCCTCAGTATGTCGGCAGGATTTCATCTATAAATTCAGCCACCCCTCTTCCTCTTCATTCCACTCCATTTCTTCTTCTTCCCTCCTACTATCACGAATTTGGTTTCAAAAAAACATGTCTTCTTCAAATTATTTTCGTTCTTGGATCGATCGACCTCATTTGGATCCGGACACGAGATTGCTTACGGAAGAATACCAACGAGGTATAACCGAATTCATGGGGTTAGTTCGCCGACAACCGGAAGCAGAAACAGGTAAGTTAAGATGTCCTTGCTCTAATTGTAAAAATAGAAAGGTTATTAAAGAGTGGGATGTTTGGACTCATCTATATTTGAGTGGGTTTACACGAAGTTACAAAATTTGGTATCATCATGGGGAAACTAATTATGAACTTGGTAGTAGTAGCGAACCTCAGCCGGCGGTTAGATTAGAAGAACCTATTAGAACGGATGTAGATTATGGTGTAGGTACTGAGCAGATGGTAAATGATCATTTTAGAGGGGAAGATTTACCCAATGCAGAAGCTAGGAGATTTTATGATATGTTGGATGCTGGAAAGCAACCATTGTACGAAGGTTGCAGAGATGGTCATTCAGCTTTATCATCTGCTACAAGACTGATGGGCATTAAAACAGATTATAACTTGGCTGAAGATTGTGTGGATGCGATAGCTGATTTTGTTAAAGGTATTCTACCTGAGGATAATGTAGCTCCAGGTTCATACTACGAGGTTCAGAAACTCGTAGCTGGTGTTGGTTTATCTTATCAAGTAATAGATGTATGCAGCGATAACTGCATGATTTATTGGAGGGCGGATGACCAACGGATTACATGTAAATTTTGTGGGAAGCCTCGTTATAAAGATACGAGTGGAAGAGTTCCAGTGCCATATAAGAGGATGTGGTATTTGCCTTTGACGGAAAGGTTGCAGAGGTTGTATCTTTCGGAACGCACAGCGCAACGAATGAGATGGCATGCAGAGCACTCAACAAATGGTGAGATTAGACATCCTTCAGATGCAAAAGCGTGGAAGCATTTCCAATCAAAGTATCCTGACTTTGCGTATGAGAGAAGAAATGTCTACCTTGGATTATGTACTGATGGTTTCAGCCCGTATGGGAAGAGTGGAAGACAATATTCTCTATGGCCAGTCATTGTTACACCATACAACTTACCCCCAAACTTGTGCTTGCGACGAGAGTTTCTGTTTCTCTCCATTCTCGTTCCCGGACCAGAGCATCCTAAGAGATCACTTGATGTGTTTCTTCAGCCACTAATATATGAGTTGCAACAACTATGGGCTCAAGGTGCTGAAACATACGATATTTCGTGTAAAGAGAACTTTCAAATGCGGGCAGTACTAATGTGGACAATAAGTGATTTTCCAGCATATGGTATGTTATCTGGATGGACAACGCATGGGAGGCTATCATGTCCATATTGTCAAGATGACACAGATGCTTTCCAACTAAAGAACGGAAGAAAAACGTGTTGGTTTGACTGTCACAGACGATTCCTACCACCTGATCATCCATACCGTCGGAGTAAGACTTTGTTTAGGAAGAACAAGCAGGTGTTTGATGGTCCACCTGAAGAAGTTAGTGGGTTAGGTTTGAAGACACAACTAAGAGATTTTGGTGCAGCAAGGACGCCAGACGTCGGTGGACATGAGCATTTTCCGGTAGATGCTGTTGGAGAACTACATAACTGGCACAAAAAAAGTATTTTCTGGGATCTGCCATATTGGGAGGATCATCTGCTAAGGCATAATTTAGATGTCATGCATATTGAGAAGAACTTTTTTGACAATCTCATGAACACGATCCTTAACGTTCAAGGTAAAACAAAGGATAATTTGAAGTCAAGACTGGATTTAGTCGATATATGCGCTCGTTCAGAACTTCATGTTGATGGGAATGGTAGGGCTCCTTTTCCCATATACCGACTTGATGCAGAAGGAAAAAATGCCTTCTTTGATTGGATTTCAAACGATGTGGAGTTTCCAGACGGTTACGCATCTAATTTGCGTAATTGTATCGACAGAAAGGAAGGAAAGTTTATTGGCTTGAAAAGTCACGATTGCCATGTGTTGATGCAGCGCCTCCTTCCGTTTGCCTTCAAGGAACTATTACCACGAAATGTTCATGAAGCAATTGCAGGGATAAGTGCTTTCTTCCGCGATTTATGCACCAGATCAGTGACTCTTGAAGGTATTGAAAATCTGAAGACTAACATAGCCGTGATTCAGTGCAACCTTGAGAAGATATTTCCTCCCTCATTTTTTGATGTTATGGAGCATCTTGTTATTCACCTGGCAAGAGAATTGGAACTTGGTGGTCCTGTGCAGTATAGATGGATGTATCTGTATGAGCGGTATATGTTCCATTTGAAGAAGAAGGTGAAAAATTTAAGTAGGGTGGAAGGTTCGATAGTCGCACAGATGATCAATGAAGAAATATCAAACTTTGCCGAGTACTACTTTCCAGCAGGAGTTCAGACCAAAAACAGAAGACCTGCTCGGCATGATGATAGAGGCGAACGGGCAACATATCATGTTAAGGTTCCAGATATTTTCACAGATGTTGGACGACTTAGCGGAAAACCAAAGGACCGTCGACTTACTGAGCAGGAGCGAAGTCATTTGCAAACATATTTGCTCACCAATTGCGAAGATGTTCTTCAATATGAGAGGTAAATTTATTATCTTACAAATTTTTATTTTAACAAATTAACATTTATACCTTTTTAAAAACATTATTGTCATCACATGTACAGGATTTTCATGGCAGAAAAGCGGTTCGAATATAGATACGCCACAGAGGAGGACCTAGAAGAAATTAAGCAGAGAGAATTTGCTGGATGGATGTTTACTTATGTGAGTGCCTTAACAAATTAAAATATCATTTAACACATATTTATACTAATTCATTATATATGTGCTATTAATAGGTGTCAGCTGGTTTGGCCAGAGGTGAAACATATGACGATTGGATACGCGAGATGGTGGTTGGACCAAACTATGTTGTGAAGTCATATCCGAGATTTTGTACTCGGGGATATGCATTCACAACTGAAAAGAGGAGACGTTCGCGTACGACCTATGATGCTGGTGTTTGTTCTGCATCAGGAGATGATGTATACTACGGACACATACGTGAGATTATGGAAATCAAGTATTTGGGCATGCTTGGATTGCGCTGTACTGTTTTCTATTGTGATTGGCACGACAACACTCCAGATCGAGGTGTGAGAACAGATGCATTTGGTGTTACATCAGTACATTCGAGGCGAAAGCTGCAATATTATGATCCTTTCATTCTTGCTTCTCAGGCCGATCAGGTAAGTAAATGTTAATTATTCAGAATGATTGATCATAATTTATATTTTTACTAATAATTTTTTAAATGTTACAGGTTTGTTATATCAAGTACCCCCGGATAAGGAACAGAGATGATCCATGGGTTACTGTTACAAGACTCAACCCGAGAGGCCGAGTTCAGGGAAGTTCTGAGCTGGAAGACCCACTACAACCAATCACATCCGGCAACTTAAGTGCTGCAGAAGATGTAGCTGAAGGTGGCCTTGTAGTCGATTTAACCGACTTCGCAGAGGAAGCCGTCGTTCACGCAGAGAATGAACCAGTTATTGGAGAGTTTCACCAAGATCCAGATTCAGATTCATCCGGTGATGACGACTCGGAAACAGACTAGTTTTTTTTTTTTTTTTTTTAAACGGAAAATTCCGAGGAAATTCCGAGGAACAGGGATTTTTCATACCCAGATCACAGTTCCTCGGAATTTCCTCAGAATTTTCCGAGGAAATTCCGAGGAAAGGTACAATTTTCAGGGTTTCCTCAGAATTTCCTCAGAAAATTCCGAGGAATTTCCGAGGAACAAGAGGTTTTTAACCGAAAACAAGGTTTTGCGGATTGATTAACACATATATAACCTTCATTAAGTGTCTTAACCAGATTATGAATTTAAATTTGGTGTTTTAGACGATAACAAACAATTTTACGATTGCATGAATGAAAACCACACAACATAAGAGAAACACTTATACACTTTAATAAACGTTAAAGGAAATACTTACAATTATTTATGAAATTTTCTTATTTTATGGTTTATGATCATCTATACAAAGAATCCTCAATGGTATGCATTACATTTGTATAAAAAATGAAATACGGCCCAAAAATTTGAGGTTTTGAAACCCCAAACCCCTGTTCCACGGAATATCCTCGGAATTTTCCGAAGAAATTCGGAGGAAAAGGGATTTTTCATACCGAGGAACAGAGATTTTTTCATACCCATATCCCTAGTTCCTCGGAATTTTCTCAGAATTTTCAGAGGAAATTCCGAGGAACAGGGATTTTTCATACCCAGATCCCTAGTTCCTCGGAATTTCCTCGGAATTTTCTGAGGAAGTTAATATCCGTCGGAATTTTGCTTACCCGGAAAACCCAATCCGCGTGAAAATTTTCGCGAACCCTAAGTTAATTATTCCGACGGAATTCCGACGACCCCGTGTCCGTCGGAATGCTTAAATACAAAACACAACACTTCTCTTCTTCTTCTCCGCCGCTCATTTCTCTCATCTCTCTCATTTGTCTCCGATCTCTCTCTACACCAGCCGGCGATTCCGACTACCCAACCCCACATCTCTATTCCAACTCTAAAATCATGTAAGAATCTATGTAAACCTTGTATTTTTTCAATTTCTTAGGGTTTGTGAGATTAGATTTTCGGATTATAGGTTGTTTGATAGATAGTTTAGGATTGAATGGATAGTTTAAGTTAGGATTGTTGTTTTGATTGTTGTTTTAGTTTTTTTTGGAATTATCTTTGTATTTTTAAAACGTTTTTTGTATTTTTAAAACGTTTTTTGATTTTTAAAAACGTTTTTCTATTTTTAAAAACGTTTTTCAATTTTTAAAAATATTTATAAACGATTTATAACTATTTTAAAAATATTTTTGTAATTATTAACTATTTTAAAATGTTTTTAAAACGTTTTTTGTATTTTTAAAACGTTTTTTGATTTTTAAAAACGTTTTTCTATTTTTAAAAACGTTTTTCAATTTTTAAAAATATTTATAAACGATTTATAACTATTTTAAAAATATTTTGTAATTATTAACTATTTTAAAACGTTTTTTGTATTTTTAAAACGTTTTTTCATTTTTAAAAACGTTTTTCTATTTTTAAAAACGTTTTTCAATTTTTAAAAATATTTATAAACGATTTATAACTATTTTAAAAATATTAAACTATTTTTGTAATTATTAAACTATTTTTGTAATTATATATATAAATCATGTATAATAATAATTTTTTAAAAAAATATTAAAATATTTTTTAATTATTAAAAAAAACATTTTTAATATCTATAAAACTATTATTGTGATTAAAAACTATTATTTGGGATTTTTTTTAAAAAAATATATATATATATATATACAGGTCTTATGATGATCAGAGCCGACCTCGACAGCGTCGCAGTCGTGGTGGTACGGGGAGCCACTCCATTCAGGGTTCCGTATCGCCCCACAGCTCTTACCATACATCTCCCTCTCCATTTCCCTCTCATGCTCCTCCCGCTCCCATTGCTGCACCCGCTCCTGCTCCTGCTCCAGAGGGTCCTCCGGGAGTGATGAGAGTTGCGGAGTTTGTTCGACAGCCCGGTCGTGACCATCTTCCCTATCTCACTCCGTATCCACATGGACGGGGTCAAACATGGTAATTAAATCTTTTTTTTCATTAAAATTTGATTCATTTTTAATAATTTGTTCTTTTTATTAGGTTCAACCGATCCTCGAACGGGATCAGCGCATGGATCAACCGTATGATGTACTCGGCCCTCGACAAGGGACATCCGACTTTCACCGACTTCCCTGTCGACAAGCAGCATCTGTGGTTTCAACAGTTTGCGGTAAGTATTCTAATTTTTTTACTTATATTTTTAATCTTTAATATAAATTTTCTACTAATATTGTTTTATTTTCAGCAAGAATTCAACTGGAATGCCGATGAAACTTTGTATATCTATCACCACTTCGTCCATAAAGTTATGGAGAACTATGGGAAGCAGATCCACGAGTGGAAGAAGAAGTGGGAAATAAACAAGGTTCGTTTTCATTTATTAAACAATATTTTAATTTAATAAAATATTTTTTTTTATTTAACAATTTTTTTTATTAAAAGGTCCCAAAGTCGATGAACCCCACGGTCTGGCAGGAGTTGGGTGTGCATTGGAGTAAGAATGAGACGAAACAAACATCTTCCACCAACTCCACCAACCGCATGAGCGACCGTAAAGGGAAGGGCATCTTCAAGCATAACTTGGGTGCTCAATCTATTGCCACTCTCGGGGATCGCATGGTAAGCTAGTCTTTTTTTATTCTATTATTTAAGTTTTTAAATTTTATTTCTGTGCATTTCTTCTAATTACTAATGTTTGTTTAATTTATGTTTTTTTTCAAGGCGGAAGAAAATGAGGGCGAGCCGGTTGATGATCTCGCCCTAATGAAGAGGGCGTATACCAACAAGAAGACCGGCGAGATTGATGATGGTGTTGTGAAGGATGTGGTCACCCTTATCGACACTCAGCTGGAAGACGAAGTGTCTCAACTTCAAACCGAGGATGACGATTCGACGGGTTCGACCTACTTGCCTCGGGTTCGGATCAACGAAATCGTTGAATCGGTAAGTTCTTTTTTAAAAGTTCAATTCATCTTTTCTATTATTTAAATTTGGCACTTTTCTATTTCAGTCGGTTCCAAAGAAGAAGGGCCGTTTGTTCGGTTTGGGTCGTCGGTCCCGGTCGGTTCCGTCTTCTGCTGCACCACCGCCATTTGTTGATCCAGAAGTACTAATGGGTCAGTTGCAAGACAAAGATGATCGAATATCTGCGTTGGAGACCCAGATGGCGACTCAACAGGCGGGCTTTGAGGCACAGAGGAGGCTGAACGAGCAAATGATGGAGATGATGAGGAGGTTGCACCCGAACGAGGTGTTCCCGAGCATGCCAGACCCGAATTCCCAAAACCCGTAGTTTTTTTTTTAAAAAACTCTGAATGTTTTATTTTTATTTGTATGACTTTGAATTTTATATAATATGTTTTTAATTTAATTTTAATTTTAATTTTATATTTTTGAATTTAAATTTCAAAAATTTAATTTCTTTTAAAAAAAATATTCTTTTGGGATATTCCGAGGAACAGAGTCCCTCGGAATTTTCTCGGAAAATTCCGAGGGACATGTTCCTCGGAAAATTCCGAGGGACATGTTCCTCGGAAAATTCCGAGGGAAAAGTTCCTCGGAATTTTCCGAGGGACGGTGTTCCTCGGAATTTTCGGAAGTTTCCGAGGGACCTATTCCCTCGGAATTATCCGAGGACAGTGTTCCTCGAAAAATTCTGAGGGAATATGTCCCTCGGAATATACCGAGGGAATTGTTCCTCGGAATTTTCCGAGGACTTTTCCGACGAACAGCCGTCCTCAAAGTTTCCTCGGAATATTGTTTCCTCGGAATTCCGTCAGAATTTTCCGAGGAAATTCCGAGGGAAAATGAAATTCCGAGGAGTTTTTTCCGAGGACATATTTCCTCGGTATGTCGTCGGAATTCCTTTATTCCGACGACTTACCGACGATTTCGGCCCTCGGAATGAGCCTGTTTTCTTGTAGTGGTTGTATATATATCAATTGTATATTCACGTTATCAATACAGATTACAGTTTTACATTATTGTCTCTTCTTTACATGGTATCAGAGCCAGGTTAATTATGAGACCTAAAATCGTTTTTTTTTCTGAAGTTCGGATTGTTCTTCTTTGTGTTAAGAAAGAATAACAATGGCTGACGAAGTTTACATGAAACTTCCTCCAGGTTTCACTCATTCTGATCCCAATAAAGTATGTCGTCTTCGAAAGTCTATCTATGGTTTAAAGCAAGCGCCCCGTTGTTGGTTTGGTAAGCTTTCATCGGCTTTGATCAAGTTTGGTTTTCTTCAATCTTATTCAGATTACTCCTTATTCACGTATACAAAAGACAGGAAGGAGGTCCGTGTGCTAGTCTACGTCGACGATTTGGTATTGGCAAGTAATGACTTAAAGTTGCTCACTAAATTCAAAGATTATTTAAGTGAATGCTTCAAAATGAAGGATCTTGGCAAACTCAAATATTTTTTGGGTATCGAGGTTGCTCGCGCTGAAGAAGGGATATTTATTTCTCAGAGAAAATATGCCTTAGACATTATAGCCGATACAGGGCTTCTTGGCTCTAAACCTGTGTCAATTCCACTTGAGCAAAACAATAATTTAGCAGCCGATGATGGTCCTTTATTAGCTGATCCGAAGAAATATCGGCATCTTGTTGGTCGACTTGTCTATTTGTCTATCACACGGCCGGAGCTCTGCTATGCTATTCATTTATTGTCCCAGTTCATGCAGGAACCTCGTCTTGCGCATTGGAATGCAGCTTTACGAGTTGTTTGGTTCCTCAAAGGATGTCCTGTTCAAGGTATTCTTCTTCACTCTGATAGTAGCCTTGAACTGTCAGTCTATGTTGATGCCTACTGGAGCTCGTGTCCTACTACTCGACGATCGCTTAGTGCTTATGTTGTTCTTCTTGGAGGATGTCCGGTCTCTTGGAAAACAAAGAAACAAAAGACAGTGTCACACTCTTCCGCTGAAGCAGAATATCGAGCTATGGCTGCTGCTGTCAAGGAAATCAAGTGGATAGTTCCATTGTTAACTGATCTCGGTATTACAGTCACAAAACCAGTTTCATTTTACTGTGATAGTAAAGCTGCGATACATATCGATGCCAACCCAGTGTTCCATGAGCGTACGAAGCATATTGAACGTGATTGCCATAGTGTGAGAGATGCTGTTCGGGATGGTATCATATCTACCAAACACGTTCGTATCAAGGATCAAATTGCCGACATACTAACTAAAGCTTTGGGGCGTGCACAGTTTGAGTTCTTGTCGTCCAAGTTGGGTGTTCAAGACCTTCACACTCCAACTTGAGAGGGAGTATTAGGGAATCCTATAGTCATTAGGATTACCTATATTATTGTTAGCGATAAGTATGAAGTCCACTAGGATAAGGACTTCATTAAGCCGACATTGAGTTGTATATATATCAATTGTATATTCACGTTATCAATACAGATTACAGTTTTACATTATTGTCTCTCCTTTACAAATATCATTAGATGACTCAGCTTGATAACTAAATATGTCGTTGGTCATATACGTCAAGTGTGTTTGAATGCAAAAACGACTTATAGTTTTGATGCTTTACAATTATCAATTAAAAGCATATTTATCTAATATGTATGCATATGTCAAGTTGTCAACTCATGTTTTACGTGTTTTTTATTATTATTATTTATTAATTGCTGAGTATGAAATCGTGTCATACGCCTGATTAAAATAAATTCTGAAATTTATTTTATCGCTTCATGTTAATATCACTTTATAATAAATTGATTTTGATATTAAATCTCACTAACATGTGACCATGTTTCATGAGCAAAGTTTTGAGTACTTTAGGATGTATATTTCCGTAAAGAATGAGATATTTATATTTAGTCAGTTGACAGGTATAAACCATTTCTGATGTCGTTGTGTTGGATCTCCAATCTTCGTTGCACTGATCATTTTTGAGATAATTGTTTTTTTATTTATCTTGTTTTATTTTTTTATAAAAGGTTACCCAAAATTTAAGTAAATAAACTATTACATGAAAGATGGCACATAGTATATGCAATTTGTTCAATAAATTGATTGAGTGATTAAGAACCTTGTTAAATAGCATAATAGTAAAGATTTAGCGGATGAAATAATTGCTATAATGACTATTATTTATTTCTTAGTAAAATGTTTGTAATAATTTATATCTCAATATAATTTGAAATAATTTTATTATTATATCTCAATACCATTAAGTCTTAACTTTAAAAGATACATAAATTTTGGAAAACAATCCAAAAAAAATTACGACCAGCGGAATGAGATTACCTAAAGTTTATTATGTAATTTGCATCTAAAAATTACAAGATCTTAAGTTTGTAAATAAAGTTCAGCTATGTTGGATGTTAAGCTTAAAAGTAAAAGAAAAAAAAATATAAGAAATTTTTAATGATGGATATATGTAAGAAAATACATTTTCACGCAAGTAATGTGTCTATGACAGAAAAATAATAAGCTATTGATGTAAGATAATAAATCATGTTTAGTTGACTATAATCCTTTTTTGAAGAGAATTTGAGAAAGAAAGTCAGCACAAACAGTATTGGTCAAGAACTTGAACAAAAAAGTTTATGTTGAGATAAAAAGTGAAGGAAATGCTAAAATACCTTTCAAATCAAAATATTTCTCACGGGAGTTTTATATTTTGTAAAATTACATACATCCTCTTATAGATTGCACTATACAAAAATTAATTTAATGGAGATAAATATATATTAGACCAGAAGTTTACAAAATTATTTGACATGAACTAGTTAGACCATTTTGGTTCAATAATGATGTAAAGAATACTTAAAGTTTTTGTGAATGGTCATTAAAGAACCATAAGATTCTTCTGAATGATTTGACATACGGTTTTCACCAGCTAAAGAAGTTATTGGCATGAATAAATGAGATTTTGGTTGAACTAGTCACCCACTATGCATCTTTATAATCTCGGTGAATTCACATCTTAAGTATTTGGTAACTATTGAATGTTCATCAGAATAAGTATTGAATATTTTGAGCAAAATAATTCACATCAAACCAATAAGTTACAAATAGTTATCCCCATCATTGGTTTTGGGTCAGAAACCAAATGGTCCTATCTATAGTTTTTTGGATGTAAAATATGTATTATAATAGCTCCACCAAAGAGTTTTAAGATGGGTCCTCAAATGATGCTAACAATATATGTGAATATGAATCTCTATTGATACTTAAAAATCTAAAGCTATCTATGAAGGATATAAGTAAAGCTCGATTTGCAGGCAAAAATTGAATTAGTCTTTGCAACATAAAGGGGAAAAATAAGTTATAATTCTTTTATAGAGCTTAGTAAATCAGTTTATAGATATATTTACTTGCCAAGATAAATAAAGTGATTAAGTCACTTATACCAGCAGCAAATTCTCCAATAAGAATTAATATTCTAGAAGAACAATATCAAATTGCTAGTTACACATGCAGCATAGTCGACATGTTGATTCTAAAGATAAGAATCCTCGTAAATGAAAATGAACATATATTGATAATGGTCAAAACGATGCAGTAGAATGTTTGAATGATCTCCAGAAGAGACATTAAACATAAGTGAAAGAAGTTTAGGTGCCTGAAATAATGAAAAGATCTCAAATAATTTATGTCATATATGAAATAAAATGGAAACAATAAGCAAATCGACGCCAGTGATATTTATGCATACAAAGTATTAGTTGATATGATGAATGAGAAAAATTCTACTGGAAATTGTACACAAAAAAATGATTACACAAATCAGAAAGAAACAATAGACAAAAATATAAACTCTTGTGATAAGGAGGAGTATTTAGAACAGTAGTCCATACACAAAAAATGTGTAAAACAAGTGGAGTGAGCCGCTGCACCAAAGAAAGGTCAATTTGAAATTGATTCTGAAGAGACATAGTCTCACGTGGTAGATGCAACTACTTTCAAGTTCTTTATCATTCTAGAAATAAAAGAAGAACTTGAATTATACAACCCATTTAAAATGATATTCTTTGAAAGATAAAATCCATGAAGAATTGATGATATCAAAATAATGTTCCTAGAAACTATAGTTATTCGATGGAATTAAAACAAACTCATTTTTTATGTTAAAGCCTTTTTTTATGTTTTGTCCAGAAGTACCATATTATTTGAATAAGTTACTAATATTTTCTGTGACTGAAAGATATAATTTCATATGATAAGAAAAATAATAGCAATAGCTTTATTATAAGAGCGTGAATAACTCACGTACAAGAAGAATTTGTAGATAACTGTATGTAAAGAGATTTAGTTTGAAGTCCAAATCGACCAAAAATTATTGTCTATGTCAAAAGAGAATTTTGGACCTGAAGTTTAAATACCTTATATATTACTATTACTATTACAACAACAATCAAAAGAGTTTATTCTATTATACTCAATCTTCTAACAAGATTTATTTGATTGGAATGTTTATCATGAAGATATTGCTTCTAAGGGAAGAAATGTGATAATGTATGTGGTTTTTTCCTTATCATAGTTTTTATCCTATTGGAGTTTTCCATAACAAAGTTTTAACGAGACAACGAAGACACACAAATGATAGACACCTTAGGGGCATATTACAGTTTCAAAGATAAAAGTCTATCACCATTCTGAAGTCTAATCAAAGGAAGACTCATGAACTGCAGAAAAATGGCGACGTTCATGTCCTATATGTTCGTGTTTTACATGTTCGTTCAAGTGACAACTTTTCTGATTGATTCAACAAGACGTTACTCACTACTATGTCTAAGAAGTAAGTTCATCTTATCGGTTTATGTCACCCCAAAGATCTCAATGTACACATAGGGGATGTCACTATGCGTTGCACTTTTTTCCCTTAACCATAGTTTTTTCTATTGAGTTTTGTTGGTAAGGTTTTTAACGAGGTAACATCTATAGTGTTTTAAAAGCACTTTAGTATAGTGGACATCTAGGGGAAGTGTTATGAATATCATGTGATGCCCTTATAGAAAGTATTAAATTTATTTGATTATCAAGTCTACTTATTTTTGAATTTCTACTTATATTTTAAATTGTTGTAATCCTATATAAAAAACTCATATTACTTATGAAATAGTACACACTAGTTATCCTTTTTTCTTCTTTATTTATAACAAGAATAATTGAAATTGTTACTTTTTATTAAGAAAGAGATGAAATACCAATTGGAAAATAAAAGATGACTTCAAATTTGACAAGTTTGGAGACTAGTGAGAATTCCATGATTTATAGTGAAATACATTTACATCAAAGAACAACTTGAAGCATATAATGTGATAACTACATAGAAAATGCAACAAAATATGTAATTATTGAAATGTGAACCAAAAAACACATATGTTATTCAAAAATATAAAAGCATTGGACGTAGTTGAAAAGTATTTTTTCTAAGTTATAAATATTGGTAATAAATTAGCGTGAAGTAATGAGAGAGAGAGAGAGTTTAGGGCGTGAAAGTGAAGGTAAGAGTGAGATTGAGAAAGTGAATGTAAGAGCAGCTCTAACGTTGCCTTTTTTCACAAAGACAATAAATTTATTAAAATTTAAAACATGAGAGAGAAAGCAAAAAAGCAAGGTAAGAGCATCTTTATCCAAGATTCTTAAAAGGGGTTTTTGCATTGTTCGTATTAGTGGGGCCCGCGAACACTGCAAGAACAATCTCTTAAAATTCCAAATTAAGAACTTCTTTTGATGGTTTTTTGCACTGTTCACGGGTTCCACTGACACATGACGGTCCGGGATTGGTTCGTTTTTAATTTTTTTCTTTTTTTTAATCAGCAAAAACAATTAAAAACTCCATTTGGAGTTCTTACGGATAATGATGCCCTAAGAAGTTCTTTGCTAGTGATTTCAGAAATACTCTCTGGAACTCCCTTTTCCACATGTCAGTTTTTGAATGAATTTATCATTTTAAAAATAAAATAAAATTTAATTGATAAATCAGAAAAGGTTAAAATATTAATATTTTGTAGTTGAGATATGTGACTTGAGTTTGTCATCGTTGAGGGTTCTCTAAGTAAGAGAAACTTTAAGATCATCTCCTCTATACTATGTGAGAGAGAGTTTTGAATATCTAACACAAACTGGTGAAGATTCTGCAGTTGAGAAAGAGAGAGAAAGCCTTTAAACCAGAGCGGATTGGTGATGGTGGAATTCTCTGATAATTTGATGAAACATGTGAAGCATAATAACCTCGAAAGAAGAGGAAGAATAAGACAAGATTAACTCCTTTAAGTTAGAGGTTTTTGATCCTGCCAAACAAATGAACTATAGACCGCGTCAGCCAACTCTCAGAGGACAGCAAGGTTGAGTGCGGGTTTACCAAATATTCACATCCTCAAGTTGATCCAACAAAACAAAAGGATGCTGCTGATAAGATGGAGCTTGAGTTTGAGCAAGGTTTAATAGACACATACTCAGGATCTTTTTGCGGAGACAGACCCATCTGATTATTTCAATTTTAAATGTGAGTTTCCGAAGGGATTTAATTCAAATGATGACTGCAATCTCCAAAATCCAGCTACTGATTTGAACACCAATAGACTAGAAGAAGGGAAATCATGGAACGATGGATCATCGTAACAGAAGACATTACTCCCAGTGTAATATTTTTGGACACCGATGATTATGTTATTATCTTAGTTTCAAGATTTGTATAAGCAAGATCTCTTTAATAAGAATTTGCTCCCTTATAAATCTTAAGGAAACTTCTCTCAAAACCTTAAGCTCAACAATCATAAAACTCTCTAGGTTGTAACAACTCTGCAACTCTTTATATAGAAATTAGATAACTCCTAATCCTATTTGTAAAACCACTTTAAGTATTTCCTAATCCTCTTAGTAAACCATAACTCGGTGAGATTAGGATATCTTGTTTTATAAGCTATTTCAAGCTTATTCCAACATTCTCTCCCTTAAGTTTGAATCCATTTTTTGTTAAGTCTTATACCCCAATCAAACTCCTCATCTCTTTGTATCGAATCCTTACGAGTGCTTTTGTTAAAATGTCTTCTCTTTGTTCGCTTCCAGCTATGTGACAAACCTCAATGAGATTGTTTTCTACACACTCTCTTATGAAATGATATCGTCTATGAATGTGCTTGCTTCGGCCATGGAACACCGGATTCTTTGTAAGAGCTATAGCACTTTTATTGTCGATATGAATCATTACCTTTTCACACGGTTGTCCAATTATTTTGCTGAGAAGTTCTTGAAGCCAAATTGCTTGCTTTGCTGCCTCGGTTGTGCTATGAATTCAGCTTCACAAGATGATATGGCTACAGTCTCTTGTTTCTGAGAGCACCAAGTGATGGGTGAATTCAAGAAATAAAAAACATGGCCAGTTGTACTTCTCCCGTTATCTTCATCAACGTTATGACTTGCATCGCTGTAGCCATTGAGTATTGAGTTAGCTCCTCTTTTGAACGTGAGTCCATGTGAACGAGTCCCTTGTAGGTACCGAAGAACCTGTTTCATAGCCGATGCGTGTGACGTCCTTGGATCTACCATATACCTACTCATTACTCCAACTTAATAAGACAAATCAAGTCTGGTATGAAGAAGGTATCTAAGGCATCCTATGTTTCTTCTGTATTCCTTTTCATCAACCCGACGTTTATCGCATGCCTTAGAGAGCTTTAGACTTGGATCCATTGGAACATGAACAACATTGCAGTCTTCCATCTTAGTCTCCTCCAATATCTTTTTTAGCGTATCTCTCTTGTTTCAAGGTGATTCCTTCAGCATGTTGGTCAACTTCAATGCCCAAATATAAAATGAGTTTTCCCAAGTCACTCATTTCGAACCGGGCAGACATTCCTCTTTTAAACTCAAAAATTAACTCCTGACTTGTCCCTGTCACTAGAAGATCGTCAACGTAAACAGCCACGAGAAGCAGTTGATATTTCTCTTGTCGACGATAAAGAGCTGGTTCCTTAGAGCATTTAACAAACTTTAAGTCTCCAAGTACTTTGTTTAGTTTCTCATTCCATGCTCTTGGAGCTTGACGTAATCCATAGAGTGCTTTATGCAGTTTGTATACTTTGCTCTCTTGTCCTTTGATCTCGAAACCTTCAGGTTGGAGGACATATACTTCTTCACTCAGGTCACCGTGAAGAAAAGTGGTTTTGACATCTAAATTATCCACTTCCCATCCTCTTGACGCAGCGAGAGAGAGTATGAACCGGACCGTTTCAATGCGAGCAACAGGTGCGAATACCTCATCAAAATCAATTCCATGGCGTTGAATGTAACCTTTTGCTACCAATCTTGCTTTGTATTTGTTGATACTTCCATCGGAGTTGCGTTTAACCTTGAAGATCCACTTTAAACCAATTGCTTTTACTCCAACTGGAAGTTCAACAAGATCCCATGTTTTGTTTTTGATAATCGAGTTTATCTCATCCTCACACGCGTCTCTCCAGACTTTCTCTTCTTTAGCTTCCTCAAAGTTTCGTGGTTCTCCATTTATACTCAGAAGTAAACGTTCTTCTTCAGCCTCAGTGAGAAGTATATAGTCATCTAGGTAACCTGGTTTTTTAGTTTCTCTCTGTGATCTTCTCAGACTGGCTTATGAGTTCTCAGTTTGGTCTTCTTCTTGCTCTTGCTCTTCTGTGTCATGATCCTATGTTTCATGATCCTCCGTTATTGTTTTATCGTTGCTAACAAGTGAATAATGACCTCTCTCATCTTCTTTTTTGTTGTTGATTCCATGATTTCCATACTCGCCGAGCTCAACTCTGAGTGTTCCTGTAATATCTTCTTTCTCGCAGTTCTTCCAATCCCAAGTTTTGCTTGCATCAAATTTCACATCTCTGCTAACTACCACATTTCTGTTTACAAGATCAAGTAACCGGTAGGCCTTCGATCCGGTTCCATACCCAGATGTACCAACATGCAAGATCGATCGTCCAATTTCCACAGATGAGGACTATCAACTTTAGCATAAAAGACACATCCAAATATACGAAGGTGACTGAGGTTTGGCTTTCTACCTTTATACGCTTCGTATGGTGTTTGCAACACAAGTACTCGTGTAGATACTCTATTAATGACATATGTGGCATGTCTTACTGCTTCACCCCACAAATAATTTGGCAAATCCATATGCTTTAAGAGACTTCTGGTCATGCCTAATAAAGTTCGGTTTCGCCATTCCACAACACCATTTTGTTGTGGAGAGTATGGAGCTGTGAGGCGTGATGGGTGTTATTAGGCCACGAAGGTCTCCATGAATGAGTTCAAGTGTTCTTCTAGCTCTGAAAGAGGTGGCTTGCGGGAAGGCGTGCCTTGCTTGTTTTCTAACCAAATAGCTTGAACAAGTATCCTTCTCGATAGTAATCTTAGGTATCCCTAAGGCGAGTTCCTTGTTGATCATTAACCTCATCGATTCTTTCCCTAAATGTCCCAATATTGCATGCCATTTTCCTGATATAGTTGTTGCTGAGAGTTGTAGACACCTTTCATTGACTGTATCGATTAGTACTTTGTACAATCGATTCTTTGATCTTTTTTGCCTTCATTATTAACCTGCCATCTTTATCTCTTAGTGTGAGGTATTCGTCCTTCATATTGATATCACAACCTGCTTCTGTAGCTTGTCCGAGACTGATTATGTTACTTTTCAAGTCAGGTATGTAGTAGACATCAGCCAAAAGTTTCTTTTCTCCATCTTTACTACAAAAAAAAAACCCGGACCCTTTCATTTTATATCAATACGTGAGTCGTCTCCGAACCTCAATTTTCCTATAATGGTTTCATCAATCGTCTTCAAATACTTGCGGTTTCCAGTCATGTGGTTTGAGACACCATTATCTAAGTACCACACGTTTTCTGATCTTGTCTCTAGTTCTTGGGGATTTATCTTCTTCTCGTTAAGGTACACAACCTCTTGCATCATTAGCTCTTCTGCTTCATGCGTGCTTTCATCTTTTGTCTCTGTAGTTTCTTGTAATTTTAAAAGACGATCAGGACATGTTGAAGCATAGTGTCCATATTTGTCACACCGGAAACACATAACCTTTGATATGTCATAGTTGTCTTGGTAATGATCATTGTATCGATCGTTGTACCTACTCCGTCCTCTTCCGCGATTATAGTAGCGTCCACCACGTCCACGGCCTCTGTAGTAGTTTTTTTGGTCTCGGTTGTTCGAGTTCGAGATGGGTTGTGTTTCGCTATTGGCGTACATGAGCTTGCTTTGTTTTTCATGTTCCTCTTCTTCTTCTTTGTCTTTCACCCTTTCCTCATAGGTTTTTAATCTACCAATAATATCTTCGAAGCTTGTGCTTTTAAGATCAAGAAATCTATTGATGCCACAATAGATATGAACTTCTTTCGAGGAAGGCTAGACAAGAATTTCTTTACAAGTTTATGTTCTTCGATGTTTTCTCCCAGAGCGGTTGCTTTTGACGAGTTTTCAGATAATTTTCCGGCAAAATCATCTATAGTGTCGTTGTTCCTCATCTTTAATCTATCAAATTCAGCCATTAATGTATGTATTCTTTCTTCTCGAACTCGATCTGCTCCCATGTAGCGTGATTTAATTGCTTCCCAAACCTTCTTTGCAGTGTCCAAATCGCCTAATTGTAGCACTAGCGTTTCGGGAATTGAGCTAAATATTAGGGTTGTGGCCATATCATTCTTCTCTCCATCATCTGATTCGTTTTCCACCACATCCCAAGCTTTGTGTACCTTCAACCATAACTTAATCCATATTTCCCAGACTGTATAATTAGTTGCCGCAAGTACTCCAGTTTCTTTTCCTTTGGTCTTAGCAATGTCTCCCATGGTGTTCTTTGTTTGTTCCTGGAAGCTCTGCTACCAAATATTATCTTAGTTTCACGATTTGTATAAGAAAGATCTCTTTAATAAGAATTTGCTCTCTTATTAATCTTAAGGAAACTTCTCTCAAAACCTTAAGCTATCTCTCACCAATCATAAAACTCTCTAGGTTGCAACAACTATGCAACTCTTTATATAGAAATTAGATAACTCCTAATCCTATTTGTAAAACCACTTTAAGTATTTCCTAATCCTCTTAATAAACCATAACTCGGTGGGATTATGATATCTTGTTTCATAAGCTATTTCAAGCTTATTCCAACATATGTTCATGCCTAAGCTCCCATGTTCAAGCACATTGGCTATATTAGTATCACGCAAAGTGAGAAAATAATTAAAAGTTACAATTTTTTACAAAATTTTGTAAAACTTAATCACTAAACTTGTTGTTAATATTTTTGTTAAGATAAGATATTAAGACTTGTATTTAGTAAGTAGAATTTTGGAATATGAAAATTAAGAAATGATTAATTTGTTGGTCATATATAGTTGCGAAAAAAATAAATATAAGTGGTCGAAATAGGTAGTTGATCGTCTAGCTTTTAGGCATCCATGTTGAATCCATGGATAGTTATCGTTATAACAAATTATAGAAAAAGAATATCACTATAGAAACTCAGCCAAATTTTGATAAATCTTAAAATTTTACCTTCAAAGATAAAGACTAAAGGAAAGATGTCAAGACTGTTCTCAGTGGTTATATCATTAATGCTAATGATTTCTTTTCTCCACCATTGACTTCTTTGGTGCTCTAAGTATTTCAAGGAATAGTCATTTAACCATCTTCTATCAGGTTAACCTTTGTAATTATTAAACCGCAATAGTGAAAAGTAGGCACGTGTCCGAATCTTTAATACTAGGTCATCCACATAAAATGTTGCCAAAAGATTATTCGCATGCGAATACCACATGATACATGTGCAACTTTCTAAGGGACCTAGAAAAACCCCATAAGGAAATTGTAAAAGAATTAACTACTCAAAGAAAGTCTAAAGGAATTAAGTACTCAAGTATCAAGATCTCAAGTGTATTATATGCAGCTACACAATCTACACCAAGGTTATATCTGTAAATTTTGTTTCGACTCGATTATCAAGATCTCTAATGTATTATATGCAGCTACACAGTATACATTAGGGCTGGGCAAAATATTCGTAAATTTTATTCCGATTTGTTATATGTTTGATAAGTGGCAGAGCTAACGTAGAACCAGGGCTGTCATATGATGTGAAAAGAAAAATTCCTTTTTGTTAAGAAAAATCTAAGATAATTAGCTTACTACCCTTATAAAAAACATTTGCTATCTAACTGACCCATGTAAAAATAATTATTGCCTCCGCCACTTGTGTAATGTCCCGCTCCCCATTTGTTCGAATCGAGGTTTCAGAATGAGTGTTATGGACACATGTCTACTCGTTTAGACCTCCCAACGTGTTTCGTTACTGGTCTCAGGAGTTCGGAAGCACTGCCTTCAATTTGAAATACCAACCCAACCATTTCATCACTTCTACTTACAATCCAACACACAAGAAAAATGGAATGGAGGACATGAGAAAATGGGTTACTCCGTGTAACGGTTCTAGACAGTCTCCATGCATGATCCTCTATACTATTCAATGCAAACCGCGAACTAACTAGCCACTAACAATCAATCAACATACAATACTTTAATAACAAAAAAATCTATGAACCAGTCATTACCACACATATTTAAGTGACCTAGACCTCTATACTTCTACTCCAGTAGTGCCCCCAAGCCAACCGCTTGGACACCCCATGATCTTTCGTGGCTTCACCAGTCTCTGCCCAACCTGCGTATGCCCAACCGACACTCGCCAAATCAGCACGCCAAACCGGCACTCGTCAAACTAGCACGCCAAACCGACACTCGTCACACTATGACACAACCTCATGTCTCTTACATGGTGTCATAACGCCCTACAATCTTATCAACTTTCAATCTTAACGAGATTCATTCCTATCATCATTCATTCTTATAGACTTCTAGTCATATTGACTAACCTTATTCTATACATCATCCGTTCACACTCAATTCAACATGCATAACACATCATTCAGATTCAAGTTTAATACATTCATTTATCAACTTTTGTTTAATTCTCTAACAACCTAACTCAATTAATACATTCATGTCAAGCAATCAAATCAATCAATCAACCAAACAAAAATCAACCTCAAATCAACACAAGACAGTTCATTTAACAGTATCAGTGTTCTTATGCAATACTCCCTCTTTTTCATATTAAGTGTCGTTGTAGAGATTTTTTTTGTTACAAAATAAGTGTCGTTTCGATTTCGATGCAAAATTTATTAACTTTTTATTGCAATTTATTTTTCTATTGGTTGAAAGCGGGTTGGTGTGTAGGTGATTGTGTTTTTTTATATAAAATATGTAAAATTAATTGTTTTCTTAATCCGTGTGCAAAAAGCTAAAGTGACACTTAATATAAAACATAGGAGTAACATCCATTAAGTTCTATTAACCTAATAGCAAACGTGTCTAACCAATCCAAATTCCAACGCCAAATAGGATAGAAGAACATGAGAAAAAAAATGGGTTTGAAATACCTCACCTTAGAATAATATAATAGATTTGGAGAACTGGGGATTAAATCTGAGATATGTAGCAAGGAAACAATTGATCAAGCAAAACAAAGAACAACGAGAGAGAGAGAGAGAGAGAGAGAGAGAGAGAGAGAGAGAGAGAGAGAGAGAGAGAGAGAGAGAGAGAGAGGCTAGAGTTTTAGTTCTCTAGGATTTCTCGCAGGCCATTAATGATTGCAGAGAAAAGAGAAGGGACATCTTTATTTATAGTAAGAAGGAAGAGGAACCCTAGGGTTAACCCCAATGGACCGTAGTACTAAGTGGCCTTTTCATTAAACCTTATGAAATGAGACACAAGTTTCAGGCTGCTACAACTGGTTTCGATTTGAATAAAAAAATCAGAATCTATAACTTTACGAAGCAAAGAAAATACTAATATGCAATATTCGTAATAAACAAAACAAATCACAAATACTTTTTAGAAACGAATATCTAATATGATCCATTATGTGCAGATATATACATATATTATATTTATTGAATTATATATATAAACTATGTAAATGTTATATATTATGTAAGTTTTACAATATTTTATTTATTAAATTTATTATATTAGTTATTGGAATTTTAAAATAAATAAATTATTATTATTTTTGTGATAATATTTATTTGAACGGAACTTATATTAGTTATGTAAGTTTTACAATTTTAATTTTTCTAATAGAATATTATGATTTTATTTATTCAGATTTTTTATTTATTTTTACATTTTATGTTATTTGTACAGATCGAATTGGATTGGAGTCAAAATATAAAATTTTCCGGATATCTGGAACATCGTATATCCAGATAACTACAGATCGAACCGGATAAATAATTATTCAGACGTAAGAGATAAGATCACAAATACTTCTAAAAATCTGGATATTTGATTTGTTGCGACGTCTAACTTACACTCAGAAATTTGACTAAGGGGACATTGGGCCCCCAAGAGGTAACTCCACTAATAATTTAAGCTCATGGAATTATAATCAATGTTTCAAGATCCAAAGCACCATGATTACCTCCAACATACAAACTCAAAAGTCTCAAACATAAAACCCTAACAGAGTAACATAGTCAAACATATCGGTTTTCTTTTGGTTTTAACCTTGAACCGAGTCCAACATCTTTCCCAAAAAAGAGGCTTTCTATTTAATGGGCTTTTTTAACTCAGACCAGCCATTTACGTAAAAAGGCCCAATCGTTCAGAGTGTCACCAGTTAGCTAGTAGGGTTTTAGTATTTATATGCTTTTTAACCTATTTCCATCAAAGAAGACATTTCTCTCGTCTCGCCGCAGGAGAAAGGAAGCATCTCTGCAACTTGTGAGTTCTCTTACTTCTTCTCTTTTGTTCCCTGTGATCGTCTTGTTAGTATTATAGCGTATGAAGTTAAATTTACATTGTTGTTAGAACCTTTCGATTGAGTCACGCAGCCGTTTCATCGACACGTTTGATTTGTGTATTTGTTATTTGTGTTTTGCCTTAAGAGAGTAATGAAAGTATCTCCCTTTGAATGACTTATGACTACACTTTATGTTAATGAGGTTCTTTAATTTGTTTGGTAATGAAATTTAAGTTTGGTCGCTAAAAACGTTTTCACTTAGATTCAATGGAAATATTACTATTCTTTTCTTATTAGTTTCGTTTGTTCGATATTATCTATATATATATAAGAGATGGCTTAGTTTTGCTTGATGATTTTGCGGTTATTATTCTCATTGCTGATGAGTACTCTTGTTTGCAGCGGAGGTGAAGAGATGAAGCACAACAATGTTATCCCGAATGGTCACTTCAAGAAGCACTGGCAGAACTATGTAAGGACATGGTTCAACCAGCCTGCCAGGAAAACCAGAAGAAGAGCTGGTTAGTAATGTATCTATTTGGTTTGTACTATAGTCTTTGTGTTTAATATGGTCCTTTATATGTGTTGTTTTTACTCAGCGAGGCAAAAGAAGGCTGTGAAGATCTTCCCCCGTCCCACTGCTGGACCTCTCCGCCCTGTTGTTCATGGTCAGACTCTTAAGTACAACATGAAGGTCAGGAGCGGTAAAGGATTCACCCTTGAAGAGCTCAAGGTTTGTAATTTCTTATCTCTCTTTCATGTTTCATATTTTTGTTGGATATGTTGTTCAGATTGTTTAGTTCTATGTCTTTGATTGAACCAGGCTGCTGGAATCCCCAAGAAACTTGCACCAACCATTGGTATCTCTGTTGACCATCGTCGCAAGAACAGGTCTCTCGAGGGTCTTCAATCCAATGTCCAGAGGCTGAAAACCTACAAGGCTAAGTTGGTCATCTTCCCGCGTCGTGCCAGGAAGGTCAAGGTACTACTTCGAAACAACAATCTTCCATTTAGGATTCATCTTTAGATTGGATTGTAGTTCTGTGCTAAGAGGTTTTTGTTTTGTTTCAGGCTGGTGATTCAACTCCAGAGGAGTTGGCCAATGCCACTCAAGTCCAGGGAGACTACATGCCTATTGTAAGTGAGAAGCCTGCAATGGAGCTTGTGAAGCTGACCTCTGAGATGAAATCATTCAAGGCTTATGACAAGATCCGTCTAGAGCGCACAAACAAGAGGCATGCCGGTGCTAGAGCCAAGAGAGCTGCCGATGCCGAGAAAGAAGAGAAGAAGTGAGGAGATCCTTCTTTTTAGGTAGAAGCAAACTCTTTATCTTTCCTTCATCGTTTGGATTTGAAGTTTTGTGTTTTAGACTCTGTTTTTTTATTTCCTCAAGTGTTTTTTATCCTTTAAAGATTTTGCTGCTACTTAATCTTTATTTATGAGAATTATATTAAACCACCATAGTGTTATTGAAAGCAAAAACAGTTTCAAGATAATAAAATCTAGTAAAATTATATTGAAACTCACCAAAATCTACACTTTAAGTAATTTCAATGTCTTGCGTGCGACTCTAACCTGAGACTGAAGAGGAGGGGCTATAAGCTTCTGTGAGTCGGTGATCGCCAATTTATTCAACAGAAGCATTGTTGATAATAGATACATACCTATTATTCACACTTCACGATATGATTTTGGATTCACATATGGTAATCACGTAATTCATATTCTTTCAGTTACAAAGAAGCATTTATCTACATACAAAACAAAGAGTTTCTGTCTTTTTTTTTGTCATTGTCAAGTTCCTGAAGCGATAAGGTCTGGCGCAGGCGAGACTCGTCGTCCTCAACCACCATCCATGGCAATATGGGTACTTAGGAGGGGTCCTTAACAAAAAAAAAATTAAAATATTAAGTGGGTCCCACACAAACTTAAGCACCAACTCTTAAAATGCCAAAATAAGCATCCCTTTTCTTTGGTTGCTTGCACTGTTTGCGGGCCCCATTGACACGTGGCGACCCGCAATTGGTTCGTTTTTTTTTTTTTTTTTTAAAAAAAAATTAAAAAAAAAATAAATAAAAATAAGAACCCCTAAAAGGGATTCATGGTTAATCATGGTCTTAGCTACTTGTACACCACCACAAAGTCCAGACCCTGTAAAAAAGAAACTTAAACAGAGGAGTAGCACAAGCAAAGAGCTTTCTTTTAGTCAGTGAAGCTGAGCTGTCTGTACCTCTGGTCCATATATGTCACCAACTGAGGTTGGATCAATCATATATTCACTTTCTTGTAGCACTTTCACACTGACACTATTGCCAACACAGTCATATACATATGTATACAAAATTTTGATATAATAGTAAAAAATATTAAATAGCAAACGTTGATAAAAATTTAGTTTATAAAATTTAAGTTTATGGAAATGATTATAAAATATTGGATGAATTTTATATTGGTATGGTTGAGATATAAATAAATTTTATACTAGAAAATTTTTGTTTTTGTAAAATTGATAATAACTAATTCATAAATATTTTTTTTTATTTAGAATAGGACCCTGAAAAATTCCGGTTAGGGTTCTAGATTAGATCTGAGCGTTCGGATATCCGTTGGGATTTGTATTCGGTATTTGGGGTTTTGAGATTCATCCTCCTAAATTTCGTTCTAAATTTTAGAAATATGGGCCGGATTCGGATAATAATATTTCGGGTTCGGTTTTAATTCATAATCATAAAGAATGCTTACTTGCAACATCATAAACAATAACAGCAACAGAAGAATCTCTGATATAACTTGATATCAGGCTTCAAAATCTTTCCTGTCCAGCAGTAACCCTATGGAATTATAAAGTCAGATGCTAACCGAAACACATATATCAAACACCAAAAACTACACGCATAAACCCAAAAATAATATATATATATATATATATATATCCCAGTTCACCATCTCTGCGCCCAAAGGAAGAAAAGCAACTTGGCCGATATACACAAAAATTAATAAAATGTAATAAGAAAAATTAGAAACCAGGGAAATAAATACTTACGATGTCACTTACAACCATTAAACCACAACTTAGTTTTATGCACTAGATGCCCCTGAATATTTATATTTGTTTTGGCGCCTCAAACTGATGCATTACCAGCTTTAGTGTAGGGGCGACACTATATATATAAGAATGAAAATTCCATAGTCAACAAAGATACATGGTATTGATAACACGTCCTTAAAGCTGAAAAATTCTAGGGACATATAAAACAAAAGGATACCTGATGACCACGTAAGATGTTAAGCATTCATCGTTTGTTTATATCTTGCGTTTTCTAAACGCTTCTACAGTTTGGTGTATAGATTTTCCAAAAGAATGTGCAAACTTTAGAAATGTTTAGAAAACGCAAAGATATAAACAAAGTTTGGTGTATGAAGTTTGGTGTTTTAAGCATTGGAAGAGGCCCATAAAATTACCATATGTCGTGTGCATTCGAGTTATATCAGATTGGTTCGCATAAGTAAAAAAAAAAATTAAAAGCAAAATATAAGAAAAAAAAAAGTTCTTTTGATCAAAATTTAAAAGCAAAATATATTTATTACTTTACAAAAAAGAAAGATAGAAAAGAATTTACACAAATTCATAAAAGTCTATATTAGTCTAAGAAGACTTATGATCAGATTTTATAAGTCAATGCATATATAGTTTCAAAATCCACATAACTTTTAAAATCTATCAACTATTAAAATTCACAAACTCTACATAAATTCACAAATTTGATCATAAGTCTTCTTAGATTGGTATAGACTTTTATAACTTAGTGTTAACTCTTTTCTATCCTTCTTCTTGTAAGAAGTAATAATATATTATTCTAAATTATATAGCATGATTTTTTTTCAAAAGATGTTCCTTTGTTAAAAAGGAAAATAATAATGATACACACACAGTTATATTATTATGATAAGATGAATACTCTATTAACAAATTTAACTGTATTATGTTTTTTAAGCGTTCATATATTATATTAGTTTTTAATAATTAATGATAAAACAATATAAATATAATTATATATTCAAAAATGAAATTATATAAATGTAATGTATGAATAATATATATATATATATATTCAAAATAAAAGTATATAAAATATAATTATATATTCACAAATGTACGCTTCAATTTTGGGCATATAATTTGGCTTGCAAGTTGAATAGATATTTGGCAAGAATAATTTTTTTCTAGTCTTTTATCACATGGATTATGAAAATCTTATGGATACATATCATATTTTGAAATTTTAGTATTATGAGTAAAAATGAATATAATTTATGTCTCAAGAACACTAGATTTAGTTAGAATTAGAGAATCAGTAAAAACTAAACTTTTTAAATAGCAAATGATTTGAATGGATTTTAAAAATTCTTAAACCAAACAATAGATCCTATCAAGATTTTGAAATCTATGAACCAATAACAAAGGAGTCTCAAAATTTTCAAAGTCCATGAGATTTCACAAGATATAAACAAAGTTTGGGGTATATAGTTTGGTGTTTTAAACATTGGGAGAGGCCCATAAAGTAACCATATATTGTTGTATTCGAGTTATATTAGATTGGTTGGGATAATTAAAAAATTTAAAAGAAAAATATAAGAAAAAAACATGTTCTTTTGATCAAAATTTAAAAGCAAAATATATTTATTACTTTACAAAAAGAAAGATAGAAAAGAGTTAACACAAATTCATAAAAGTTATACCAATCTGAGAAGACTTATGATCGAGTTTTATAAGTCAATTCATATATAGTTTCAACATCTACATAACTTTTAAAATCTATCAACTCTTAAAATTCACAAACTCTACACAAATTTGATCGTAAGTCTTCTTAGATTGGTATAGACTTTTATAAATTAGTGTTGACTCTTTTCTATCCTTCTTTTTGTAAAGTAATAAATATATAATTTATATTATTCTAAATTATCTAGCATGATTTTTTTTTTCAAAAGATGTTCTTTTGTTAAAAAGGAAAATAATAATGATACATACAAAATTATATTAATATGATAAGATGAATACTATATTAACAAATTTAACCTTATTATGTTTTTTAATCATTCATATATTATTTTAGTTTTTAATAATTAATGATAAAACAATATAAATATAATTATATATTCAAAAATGAAATTATATAAATGTAATGTATGAATAATATATATATATATATATATATATATATATTCAAAATAAAAGTATATAAAATATAATTATATATTCAAAAATGTACGCTTCAATTTTGGGCATATAATTTGGCTTGCAAGTTGAATAGATATTTGGTAAGAATAATTTTTTTTCTAGTCTTTTATCACATGGATTATGAAAATCTTATGGATACATATCATATTTTGAAATTTTAGTATTATGAGTAAAAATGAATATAATTTATGTCCCAAGAACACTAGATTTAGTTAGAATTAGAGAATCAATAAAAACTAAACTTTTTAAATAGCAAATGATTTGAATGGATTTTAAAAATTCTTAAACCAAACAATAGATCCTATCAAGATTTTGAAATCTATGAACCAATAACAAAGGAGTCTCAAAATTTTCAAAGTCCATGAGATTTCACAAGATATAAACAAAGTTTGGGGTATATAGTTTGGTGTTTTAAACATTGGGAGAGGCCCATAAAGTAACCATATATTGTTGTATTCGAGTTATATTAGATTGGTTGGGATAATTAAAAAATTTAAAAGAAAAATATAAGAAAAAAACATGTTCTTTTGATCAAAATTTAAAAGCAAAATATATTTATTACTTTACAAAAAGAAAGATAGAAAAGAGTTAACACAAATTCATAAAAGTTATACCAATCTGAGAAGACTTATGATCGAGTTTTATAAGTCAATTCATATATAGTTTCAACATCTACATAACTTTTAAAATCTATCAACTCTTAAAATTCACAAACTCTACACAAATTTGATCGTAAGTCTTCATAGATTGGTATAGACTTTTATAAATTAGTGTTAACTCTTTTCTATCCTTCTTTTTGTAAAGTAATAAATATATAATTTATATTATTCTAAATTATCTAGCATGATTTTTTTTTTCAAAAGATGTTCTTTTGTTAAAAAGGAAAATAATAATGATACATACAAAATTATATTAATATGATAAGATGAATACTATATTAACAAATTTAACCTTATTATGTTTTTTAATCATTCATATGTTATTTTAGTTTTTAATAATTAATGATAAAACAATATAAATATAATTATATAATCAAAATGAAATCATATAAAATGTAATGTATGAATAATATATAAATATAATTATATATTCAAAATACTAGTATATAAAATATAATTATATATTCAAAAATGTAAGGTTCAATTTTGTATATATAATTTGGATTAAAAGTTCAATAGATATTGGTAAGAAGAATTATTTGTTTTCTAGTCTTTTATCACATGGATTTTGAAAATATCATGGATACATATAATATTTTAAAATTTTAGTAAAAATAATTCATGTCCCAATAACACTAGTTTTAGTTAAAATTTAAAAAAATCAATAAAAACTAAACGTTCAGAATAACAAATGATTTGAATGGCTTTTGAAAATTCTTAAACCAATAACAATTGATTCTATCAAGATTTTTGAAATCCATGAACCACGGGAGTCTCGAAATTCACTTGCCAATAACCCCCCCCCCCCTCTTAAATTATAGAAAAAAAATCTGACACACATCTTTAATCAAAAAAAAAAAAATCTAACACACATCAAATTGATAAAATAACAATAAAGTGTTAATCAATCGTAAAAACAAAATTAGTTTGTAAAATAATATGCATTACTTTATAGATAGACTAGACTAATTATTTTAAAAAGCAAATTATTAACTATTATTTATAGGTAATTGGATATTTAAAGTGTTTATTTAAGTTTTAATACTTCATTTTAAATATTATATATATATATATATATAAAAAAACATTGAGTTGATCATTTAAAGTATATATGTATGTTTCAAATATTTATATTGACTATTAATTTGAGTTTTTTCGAGTTATCTATTTGTGCTCGGTTAATATCACTTCGGGTTTGGATGGCTTGTATCACCTTACAAGATCCATTCAGGGATTTTCACATTTCCGATTGGATAACGTTTTAAAATTTTTTTTCTTCAAATTTTGGGTTCCAGATTTTATTTCCAGCCCTACTTTGATATTGGCTTATTAAACAACCAAAATAAATGCACAGAGAGTCATTTGGAGTTCATCACAGGTACAGGCAAGCATTGTTTGAAACGTTAGCATGAGCATTACCATCACTACGAGGGAACACTTTGTATGTGACTATTCCCGTAAGGAACGGCACAAGATACTAAGAGCAGGATTAACCGGGGTCTTTTAAGGTAGGGTTCTTAGCTTTTCTAAGAGACGTATCTTAGCTTTTAACTAAGAAAACCTAAGAAACGTCTCTTAAATAAGAACCATAAGAGCCGTCTCTTAGCGGGAAAAATGTAACAAAAAAAAAAATTAAAAAGATAAAATTTACGTTAAGAACCCCACCTTAAGAGACCCGGGTTAATCATGGTCGTGGCTACGCCATGGCCAACAAAACAAAAAAAAAACAAAGAAGAATGAGGCCACAAACAAAAGCTCTGTAGAAGTCCATTCCAATCAAATAAACAAGGAACACATACCTAGTAAGATTCAATCTTTTTAATCCTAAAGAAACCAGACAGCCACCACAAGGGGTTTGTGCTAGGGTGGGCATGGATCAAATACTGTCATAATTTTCAGTATTTGTGATTTGTTTATCATTTTACCAAATAACCAAGAAATTAAATAAATGAAACTACAAATGGCTTCCAAATTTTATTTGGAGTTTAGAAGTCATGAAAAAGCATTATGGCATCATCAAGCTTAAGCCTAGCGTTAGACAGCAATGTAATCTTCTCATTGATTTTTGTTCGTCTTTGCTTTAATGCTCCTTCCAGTTTACCCACTGGCAGCAGCAGCAACTGCCACACACATATACACACTTGTTTAGGCATAGCTTGAAAGCCCATCAAAATCTAATCTTCTTAACAGTAAGAAATCTCAAATGGATCTGAAATGTGTCTCTAACCTCTCTCTCGGAATCTAATTCATGGGCCAACCTGAGATTCAAGTTTAAAGAAGCATGGTACATCTCATCCAACATTTTCCTCCATACAATCACCTTCTCTACCTTCCACAATAGAAAGGGCACATATACTCCTGTCACCGCCAATTTCTACAATAACAACAACAACAAAAGAGGACCAACAAAGAATCTTAAAGATCAACCAATTTTCTTAAATTTTAGGCTCAAATATTTGGTTTCAAGTTGAAAAAACAAGTAGGCATACCTGCATGTGTAAGTAACTATCTTTCCACATCTTCATAAGGATTTGTGGTGTGTCTTTCTTTTCAGTCAGCGAGGCATCAGCAATCTTCACAGCAGATAATAACTTTGATTGTAAATATAAAGAAACCATTAATTTACTACTTGAATACGTTTCTGTATTTTAATTAAAGGGTCATTAACCTTATCCGTCTCAACAAAACGGTCTTCCTGTGATAAGTATCTGAACATTCTGAAAGCTTCTTTCCCATATCTTTTCATAACTACTGCTTCCATCTAAAACCATCTCATTTTCAGATCTCAGAAACGTTTCCAGCAAAAAAAAAGAAGGAAATTGTATATATATATATATATGGAACCACACCTCATGTTTCTGTGCTACGCTGATGATGGATTTATAATCTGCAAAATCGAAAAATAAATTAGATGAAGATGTTTTATAATCCAATGTATCAGGTAACAAGGTTTTTAGAAAGTATACCAACTATGTATGAATCATCAGTTTGTATCAAAAATGCTGGTAGATAAGAAGAAGTTGCACTCAATTGTTTAATGCATTCTTCAACTTGCTTTTGTACCATGTCACGGCCTTCTTCTGTCGTTACTACCTCTTCATAAATGGAACCCATTGACATTGGAACTGAAAAGAATATATGTTCCAAAACAGTCAATGGGAAAGCTTCAATCTATTTTGTTTATGTTAACATCTTACCAGACTTGTCGGTTTTCACCTTCTTCTCCTGAGATCTTCCTAGTTCTAACATTGCCTTCAAGACAATGGCACATTCTTCATCTCTCCGCTCTTTCACTATCTCCACACACGCCTTAAAAGAAACAGGAGAACAATGTTTGTAATGAACTTTATGACTCATGAAACAACTTTAAAGAGAAACACATGTAACTAACTGTAACGGCGTACCCCACAACTGGGCGGATCAGCCGGCCCTGCAGTGCACCGACCCTAACACCTCCCCTGTGATACAATGTGTCCGAAATCACCCTAAGACTCGGCTCACAGATAGATTATTGGTGAGTTTCGAACTCAGCACCTCACCCTTTAACAACTCTCCCACAGAGAATCTCAATTGGTGACAGTTTCTCTATGGGAGAGTTGTTAAAGGGTGAGGTCCTGGGTTCGAACCTCACCAATAACCTATTTGTGAGCCGAGGCCTATGAGTGAATTCGGGCAGGTTGTATCACAGTGGAGGGTTGGGTCGATGCGCTGCAGCGCCAGCTGAGTCACACGGAGAGGGCTGTTACACTAACCTTATGTCTAAGGCGGCGGACGAGCTCCTCGAAATTAGGACGCCAGACTACTTCATTGTTCGGATCTGATGATGAGTCTACATCACGTTCTTTACGCTGAAATACATTTCGGTTCAAAAAGAAAGATACCTTCAGTGCTACATCGTTGGTTAATTTATGGTTTAAGATAAGAATGTTGATACCTTCCCCTCAGAGATGTTCCCATCTTCATTAGCTAAAGATGCATTTGAATCTTGTTTGAATATAAGTGGAAACCTTATTGCTTCAACTGGAGTTGCCGCTTCAAGAACACGTTCCTCTAATGTTTCTGGTTCTTTCAAAACCTGCACAGTTCCAAGAGAGAGTGTCATGTGGCTACGTTCAACAGGTAGGTCTAAGTATGAATTATCACCTTGGAAGCTCTGGCGCCTCTTTTCTTTTGGGCCGGTCCTTCTTCTTTGTTGCCAAGAACAGGCTCAGGAGAAGGAACACGCTCAACAAAACGTGCAGCAGCCAGTTTCTGAAGAGAATCTCTGATCTCTTCTGAACCTTTTGGGTTTCTTGAACCTGATCATGTTTAAAATTAAGTCGTATGTAACAGATGCCTGCACTGACAGTAAACAAGAGGTGCGTATGAAGACAACGGGACTCACATCTGTCTTTTTCGATCAGCTGTCCCAAAGTAAGCCTCCCGTTAGTTAGTAAACCATCAAAAACTGAACCACACTGTACATATACAGAGTTTACAGTATAAGATTGGTGCAAGTCTTGAAGCGATTAGCCAAAACACTGAAGAGAATGATGAAGATGCAGGATTCCAAACCTGAGGCCCAAGCTCTTCGTTTACAACCTTTGAAAACTTGTTATACCTCACACGATGAAGAATGTTGTTAAACAGAGCAATGTACTGTACAGTAGCTTTGCTCTCAGAACCATCTACATGTCATAGATTTACAAAAAAAATAGTGTCATAATTTTCTTTTCATGTGTTTGCTACTAAACATCAAGAAATCGGCTAGGCCCTATACAATAATCCTCTATAACGAGCCTAACCACCGCCTAGCGATTTTTAGAACATTGACAGTTTGGGAAACCAACATAGAACCGAGCACTAACCAGTCGGTTCAAGAGAAAAAGCTTGGACGCAACTTGTGATGAATCAGAAGGTAGAGAATATCCTTGACTTTGTTATGATTGATGTCTGATTTCGCTAGACGAGAGATCTCTTGCGAGGAAAGAGGTCCTCTACGGAGAAGACATTCACAGACTTTCTGCAAAGAACCAAACACATTAACTAAACTCATTACACAGAAGTCATACAATTCATAACCGCACGAACGTCTTTAGAGAAAGGTTTCAGTTTTACCGATACAACGGGACCGAACTGGACAGTGATGATGTGGACGGCGTAGACGATGCCATACTCAGTCGCAGTCATGATTTGTCTTTTTTTTTCTTTTTTTTCCAGACGGAATGATTTCGCCGGTTGGGGGTGGCTTGATCGTCAAGTTCTCATCTTTGTGTTCTCAGCTGTGAGAGTTTAACCTAAAACCCAATGTGATGACGATAAGGCCCTTTGTTTTTTCTTGGGAAATTGCACCATTGACTACCAATAATTTTATAATTCACTCTCTAGCTATCTCTATAATATTACTCCCTCCGTTTTTTTATAATTGACGTTTTAAAGGAAATTTTTTGTTCCAAATTATTTGATGTTTTCAATTTTCTATGTAAAATTTATTAGTAATTAATATTAGACGACCAATGATATAATAGCTTCTATTTTATTATTGGTTGAATTGTGGTTAGGTAAACAATTAATGATGTTTTTGTTTAGAAAATAATAAAAAATTAAATGTTTCTTAATCTACGTGCATAATCCTAGAACGTCAAATATAAAAAAAAACGGAGGGAGTATTAGATAATAATTCAGTTTCTTCAACAATAAATAGTTATTGATATTTTTAATGAATTAAAATTATTATGTAATTGCAATTATCAAAACTTCTATTTTCCCTAGTACTTTTAATTAATAACTTTTATTCCCTTTTAAATAACAAAAAAGGAAAAATACTTATATATTATTCTAAAGCTATTTGGGATGTTTTTTCAAAATCAGTTACATATGTATACTGGATTAATAAGAATAATTATTTTAACAAATAATTAGGTTTCAAAATATTTTCATTTTAAAATATATATATATATACAATAAATTATATACTATTTATTAATTTTATTATTTTAAGAATTATGAATGTTGGACAAATGTTTGGATCGTGTCTAGCTCATAGATATCTATCTCATCAACAAGAACTCTTGTTAGTTCTTCTCATACTATTTTACATTTGATGCTCAAATTTATTAAATAGTATATGTAAATGAAATAGATTTATATTTTGTACTATTTATAGAGGTCTATACTATTTTATTGCAGACTGAAAACAACGTCATCAAGAACGTCTATGTTGTTGTTCCTCCTCCTATATAAACAAACTAATCTCTATTGGAGATCGGTTTATAGTATTTAGTTGAAAGCTGACGTCACTTATCGCTGCCATTGTCTTTTCCTCAAGAAATTTGATTGTTTGGCAGATTTATTTTTACCAATTCCTAGTATAGTTTATATAGTATAATATTATGTATTAGTTTACAAGCCTAATTATATTCTAACTTGAGATATAACTTCTTCCATACAATTATAGCCATTTCGTAATTTAATTAATATGTATTATAATATTTATTTTGTTCTATTTTATTTAATATTTTAATATATGTGTTCTATTATGTTAAAAATAGAGTTTAAAGTTTATTACTATTTTGTATTTAACACTCAACTTATTTATTCATATATGTAAATATAATAAAATATATATGTAAAATAAATAGACATTATATTTTCGTACTATTTTTAAAAGTGTCTATACTATTGTCTTTTTCATTATAAAATAATGATATCGGCAACCTTTCCATCATTTCTCTTTCTCCTATGTGAATTTGTGTTTACATCTTCTCTTCATCTTACGAAACCTTCTCGTATGTTATATTACTAAAAAACGATTTGTCATATTCAGTTAATAAATGAGTGACGGCGCCGTTGTTTTGTGATTTGAAGTGAATAGTAGAGAAGCATTTATAAACTTGTGATTTATAAATAAAAATCGCATAAAAAACTTTCATGATGATAGCTACTTACACTTTAAACCATAAAAGTATTTTATCTATTTATTTATCCTATTTATAAATGAGGGAAATCACATAAAAACCTTTAAAGTGGTAGTACTTATACTTTAAATCCTGAGAGTATTTTATCCTAATTCTTTTTTCTAGTTTGATTTAAATTTTTTTGTTAAGTTATTTATTGATTTACGGGATTCTCAAAACGACATCGTTTTATTTAAAACAGAGGGTTTAAATTTCTATAACGAAATCAACTGTATTGTTAACAGGGTGAACCAATTCGTTAGAGAAATTAACGTTGCGGAGAAAATTACTAAGTTAGAAGTTTAATGTTCTAGTTTTGTTAAATTGAGTATTTAAAATGCTTGTAAAATATTTTCAGAGTTTAAAGTGTAAGTGACTACCACCTTGAGACTTTTTTATACGATTATCCCTTTATAAATGTGATTAGTGCTATGCAGAAGCATCTTTGAAGCGTTGTAATCTGAGTGAAAGTCGCATGTGATAAAGTAGCAGAAGCATCTTTGAAACATTGTAATCTGAGTCAAAGTCGAAACTGAAATACCAAACTTGGAGTCAGAAAATCTTCAAATACATGAATGATTTCTATATTTATATATTAAAAAAAAATGAATTAGAACAAGTACCCAACTATATAAATATTAATTATATATACATATAATATAACTAATATATATTTATAATTTGAAAATCTATTAAAAATATCCAAAACAGTTGAAAAAAACTAAATTATTATAAAATATTCGAACTACCAAAAATTATCTGAAAATATCAAGATATTCTTATATTAGATATCCAAAATAATCTAAAATTTCCAATTTTTTTTATCCGAATTATCTTAATTATTTGATATTTTACCCAATATATATGATATTTAATCTGTATTATCCGACGTAACCGGCCGGAAGCAAATGAGAACCAAACTTTTTCTGGATATTTTCTAGTTCTTAGTTTTACTGTCTGAACCGAACCGAACTCGAAACTACCTAAACCGAATCGAACCAAAAATATGTCAAGTAGTAAATGGATCATTTAGTCCTCTATCCAAACTATCCGCAATATCCGAAAGGCTCTTTGCTTTTAGTGAAGCTATAATTCATGTATGCTTACTAAATTTGAGAAGTAGGAAGTAAAATGTTTTTATCACCTTTGTGTGGTGTTTAACGTTTTTGTTCATTACACAAAGTGAGAAAAATGTAATAGGTCAAAAAATATTGTAATATAACAAAATATTTATTTATGATTTCTTCAGTTTGTTAGAAGTTTAAACAAGATACTACGATCCTCGCAGTCGAAGTTTGTTAGAAGCTCGCCATTATATTTACAGATGTTTTCCGTAATGTTCTTAAACAATGTATCTATGTGTGATAGTTTTGGTTCCACATATGACATCTATACTATACTAATAAAAGAGAGGTTTTGAGGCTCCATAGGGCGTCCACATCAGCATAAAAAGGAGTTTCAAGAAAATGACACGTGGCATTAAAAAAATAGATAATACAATTAAAATAAATAAATAAAAAATAAGTAAATACATTCAGAAATAGAAATATTACATTAAACATATATAGTAATATTATCATTTAAGTAAATATATTCAGAAATAGAAATATTACATTAAACATATATAGTAATATTAACATTTAAGTAAATATATTCATAAATAGAAATATTACATTAAACATATATAGTAATATTACATTAAACATCTATCCTAATATTATCATTTAAGTAAATATATTCAGAAATATAAATATTACATTAAACATATATAGTAATATTATCATTTAAGTAAATATATTCAGAAATAGAAATATTACATTAAACATCTATAGTAATATTATCATTTAAGTAAATATATTCAGAAATAGAAATATTACATTAAACATCTATAGTAAATACAATTTAAAAATAGAAAAACTACAATAAAAAATTATCTTAAAAATTAAAACATAATACTACAATATTAAGAAAAAATAATAAGTAAATATAAAATTTTAAAATGGGAATACTACAATAAACATTTATCTTAATATTGTCTTAATAAAAAATGGAAATACTACAATAGTAATATTAGCATTTGATATATATAATAATAATAATAAGTATACAATATAAGATAAAATAAATACTAAATAGGTGCACAATATAAGAAATAAAAATATCATATTAAAATAAACAATAAGTAAATATACAATTCAGAAATAGATATATTTCACAATATTATCATTTACTAAAATAAAAATTAAAATTAAATAATAAAAATTTACAATTGAATAAAATAAATAGTGATTAAATATACAATATCATAAATATAAATATAAAGTAAAAAAATAGAATAAGTAAATATACAATATCAGAAAAAATAAAAAACAAGTAAATATAAAATATAATAAATGGAAAAAATAAATTACACATCGATTTGAAAATGTAAAGTAAAATAAATTATAAGTAAATACACAATAGGATAAATGCAAATATTACAATAAACAAATATCTTAATATTATAATAACTAAATATATTACATAACAAAAATAAATAATCGGTAAATATATGATATAATAAATAAAAATATTACATTAAAAATATATTGTAATATTATAATAACTAAATATATAATATAAGAAAAATAAATAATAAGTAAATATATGATATATGAAATTAAATATTAATAATATAAAAAATAGAAATATTACATCAAACAGCTATTGTAATATTAATATATATATATATATATATATATATATATATATATATATATATATATATATATATATTACCTAAAATATCGTAAAATTAAAATATATTAATTTATAATATAATAAATAGAAATATTATATAAAACATCTAGCGTAATACTAAAATAAGTAAATATACAATATAAAAAATAATAAGTAAATATACAATATAAGAAATAGAAAAGTACACTAAACATCTACATGTATATTAAAATAAATAACAAGTAAAGATACAACATAATAAATAAAAATATTGCATTAAACATCTATCGTAATATTACCATAGATATAAAATCAAGAAAATTAGAATAAGTAAATATACAATATAAGAAATAAAAAACTACTTTAAACATCTATCTGAATAAATGTATAATTTTACGTTTTTATCATTTTTAAATATTTTTATAATTAAATAAACAATCTAAAAAACAAATAATAAGTAAATATACAATTTAAGAAATATAAATATTATATTAAAAATTTATGATAATGTTCTCATTTGATATAAAAGCAAGAAAAGTATAATAATTAAATATTTAATATAAGAAAAATAAAATAAGTAAATATACAATATAAGAAATGATAAAAACAAAATTAAACATCTATATGAAAATATATAGTAAAATAAATAATCAGTAAATAAAAATATAAGAAATATAAATATTTCATTAAACATCTATCATAATATTGAAATAATATTGGAATAAGTAAATATAAAATATAAGAAAAATAAATAATAAGTAGGTATACAAAATAAGAAATAGAAATGTTATATTAAACATCTATCGTAATATTATCATTTAGCATAAAAGCAAGAAAATTAGAATAACTAAATATACAATATAAGAATAAATAAACATACAATATAAGAAACATAAATATTACATTAAGCATCTAGCATAATATTAGAATAAGTAAACCTTCAATAGAAGAAAAATAAATATACAATATAACAAATAGAAAAATTACATTAACCATCTATCTCAAAAATGTATAGTAAATATATAATAGAAGAAATATAAATATTACATTAAACATCTATTATAGTATTACCATTTGATATAAAGCAAAAAAAATGAATAAATAATTACATAGTATAAGAAAAAATAAATCATAAGTAAATATATAATATAAGAATATTTATATAGTTAACATTTGAAAATTAAAATAGTTCCGCGCGTAGCGCGGATTAATCTCTAGTATGATAACAAAAGGAAACAGTCAGAAGTATTTGGCAAAAACACAGAGTAAGTGTTTAGCTGCTCGGTTAAGGGTCTGTACCGGAAATCACAAAAGCTAATAAAAAAAACTCTTCAAAAACCGAAAGGTCGGTCTAATAGTAAAGACAAACCAGCAGCAGCCCGCCCCAAATAAAATTAAGCTAGATAGATAGATATACTGACCACAAGATCATAAGCAAAGCCGTTACGATGATGCCACGTTCCATTAATTTTTTAGGCCATCTACATATAAAAATCGCATTGTCTCTACTCTCTCCTTTCACATTATCTCATCGTTGCTCGAGTTTCTTTTTTGGTTTCTTGCGGAGAAAACAACAACATGGATAGCGATACACTCACCGGACTGTTAAAGCAAGTCGCCGAGAAATTCCCAGAACGTAGAGCTCTCTCTGTATCTGGAAAATTCGATCTCACTCACGCGCGTCTCAACGACCTAATCGAACGCGCCGCTTCACGCCTTGTCTCCGCCGCCGGAATCAAGCCTGGCGATGTGGTGGCTCTCACTTTCCCCAACACCGTTGAGGTAACTACACGCGCCGCTTCTTTACACTTTATTTTGATTTTGCATGGTGAGAGTACTATAGGAGGTGGAGAAACCAAGAGATTTTGAGTTTCAGATTTGGATTGATTTTGATTTTTTTTTGTTTCTTAGTTTGTTATTATGTTTTTGGCGGTGATAAGAGCTCGAGCCACGGCGGCGCCGTTAAACGCGGCGTACACGGCGGAGGAGTTCGAGTTTTACCTCTCCGATTCAGATTCGAAGCTGTTACTAACCTCTAAAGAAGGTAACGCACCGGCTCAAGAAGCAGCTTCTAAGCTCAACATCTCTCACGTCACCGCCACGCTACTCGACGCCGGCTCGGACCTTGCTCTCTCCGTGGCTGATTCCGCCTCGGTCGCTGACTCGGCGTCGGGACTCGTTAACAGCCCCGACGATCCAGCTCTCTTCCTTCACACTTCCGGCACCACGAGCCGTCCCAAGGGTGTGCCGCTCACGCAGCTGAATCTTGTATCTTCCGTCAAGAACATTAAATCGGTTTACAAACTTACCGAGTCTGATTCGACGGTGATTGTCCTCCCTCTGTTCCACGTTCATGGATTGTTGGCTGGATTGCTCAGCTCGTTGGGAGCTGGTGCCGCTGTGACTCTCCCAGCTGCTGGTAGATTCTCAGCGACAACGTTTTGGGCAGACATGAAGAAGTATAACGCCACATGGTATACTGCTGTTCCCACCATTCATCAGATCATTTTGGACCGCCACGCGAGCCAACCTGAGCCGGAGTATCCTAAACTCCGGTTTATCAGGAGTTGCAGCGCGTCTTTGGCTCCGGTAAGGCAATTGTTTGATGCGTTTGTAAATTCATACAGAACATATATTCAACAACCTAATGGTTTTGTTTGTCTTGGTTTTTGTTCAGGTGATATTGTCTAGGCTTGAGGAAGCTTTTGGAGCACCGGTTCTAGAGGCTTATGCAATGACAGAGGCAACTCACTTGATGAGCTCAAACCCCTTACCGGAGGAAGGTCCACACAAGCCTGGGTCTGTTGGGAAACCAGTAGGTCAAGAAATGGCGATCCTCAATGAGAAAGGTGAGATACAAGAGCCAAACAGCAAGGGAGAGGTTTGTATAAGAGGTCCAAATGTGACAAAGGGTTACAAGAACAACCCAGATGCCAATAAGGCAGGTTTCGAGTTTGGGTGGTTCCACACAGGTGATATTGGTTACTTTGATTCCGATGGGTATTTGCATCTGGTGGGTCGGATCAAAGAGCTGATTAACCGTGGAGGTGAGTCTCATTTACACTATGTGACGGCTTTACTGTTCCACAAAACTACTAGTCTATGTCAAACAGTTTATTTGAACCGTTCTCTGGCGTGGTTAGACTTGTCAAAGAGAAACGCCCAACAAATAACAACTTAGAAAAGATGTAATCGTAGAAACTAGTCAAAGAAAGAGGATTCCTGTGCACTACTTTGTCTATTACTTATGAATTTGAATCTCTGTTTCAGGTGAGAAGATATCCCCAATTGAAGTGGATTCAGTGCTCTTAACTCACCCTGATGTTTCTCAAGGAGTTGCGTTCGGGGTTCCTGATGAGAAATATGGCGAAGAGGTAAGCAAAGCCCATGCTTAAGTTCCTCTATTATTACACAGTATAATGGATGAAACACCAGATAGATGAAGACTAAAAATTGCTAAATCAACTGCTGCTCCAGATTATACAGATAGTTTCAACTCATGAATGAATTGATTCTCCCCTTATCTACCATGATTGTCCTCCTTAAACATCATAAAAATTATGCGAACTTGCATCATTAATATGTAGATAGATGTTTTTAGATCTGGTAATAACAGAGTATATTTGTTCCGGGTTGGTGGTTGATCAGATTAACTGTGCGGTGATTCCAAGAGAAGGAACAACTGTGACCGAAGAAGACATTAAAACGTTCTGTAAGAAGAATTTGGCAGCTTTCAAGGTGCCAAAGAGAGTGTTTATCACTGATAACCTACCAAAAACCGCATCCGGTAAGATTCAGCGCCGTATCGTCGCCCAGCATTTCCTCGAAAAAGCTTAAATCAAACACAATCCACCACCATCTTGCGTGAAACGTATGTCGGTGAGTCTTAGTTTTTCACGCAAGTGGTTTTGATGTCTGTATTTGTTCATGCTTCGTATGTTACTTGGCACGTGTTTTCATGGTTAAAAAGTGAGCATGATGGTGAAAGGTGTTTGTTGAATTACAATATTGGAAATAAAGAGTCGTTCAAATATTGTAGAGAGTTAGTTTTATATTGTTTTCTCCTTTCTTTTTTTCGGGGTGCGTTGTTTGTTATGAAGAAAAGATGCTTTTGAACTAGTGCACCGTGGCCAATTTGACAACTAAAAGCGTACTGCCAAAACGGATACGTACAAGGAAAAGACCAATGCACTTTTGCTCTTATCAATCAATATAGAAAATGACGCGTACGTTCCAAAAACGCTTGTGGAAACCTTATTCTTCCCAAAATACTGTTATATAAAAACTAGGAATTAACAATGGGGAACTATTTTTATTTTCAAATGTTAACTATATAAATATTCTTATATTGTATATTTACTTATTATTTATTTTTATATTATATATTTATTTATTCATTCTAATTTTCTTGTTTTTATATCAAATGGTAATACTATAATAGATGTTTAATATAATATTTATATTTTTTCTATTGTATATAAGAATGTTATATAGGGTTCTGAAATTTAGGGTTGTACCAGTCCATCTATATAATTTAAGAGTACTAACCCTAATGCATTACTCATAGAGTATATAGGGTTAGTTTAGGGTTGGGTTAAAGAAATAAATGGTTTTTACAGGGTTAAGCCCTAGTAAACATCAATATTTTGGTGTAAAATTAATTTTCTGTAAATTATTTCGGTGTATGATTAAAATTTCAAAAATTAATTTTCCTTCCAAAACAGTAAAAATTGAGTTTTTTCGCTAAAATCGTGAAAACAAAACTTTTCGTCAAAATTCCAAAAATGATTTTTTCTGCCAAATCGAGTTTTTCACCAAACTCGAAAAAATGAAATTTCCCGCTAAAACCATAAAATCGAGTTTTTTCACCAAAACCGAAAAAATCGAGTTATCATGCCAAAATTGAAAATGTATATTTACTATACATTTTTCAGATAGATGCTTAATGTAAATTTTTCTATATGTTATATTGTATATTTATTTTCTTCTATTGAATATTTACTTATTCTAATATTATGATAAATGCTTAATGTAGTATTTCTCTTTCTTATATTGTATGCTTATTTATTCTTTTATTGTATATTTACTTATTCTAATTTTCTTGCTTTTATGTTAAATGATAATATTACGATAGATGTTTAATGTAACATTTCTATTTCTTATTTTGTATATTTACTTATTATTTATTTTTCTTATATTTTATATTTACTTATTCTAATATTATGATAGATGTTTAATAAAATATTTATATTTTTTATATTGTTTATTTACTGATTATTTACTTTACTATATATTTTCAGATAGATGTTTAATTTAGTTTCTATCATTTCTTATATTGTATATTTACTAATTTTTTATTTTTATTATATTAAATATTTACTTATTCTAATTTTCTTACTTTTATATCAAATGATAACATTATGATAAATGTTTAATGTAATATTTATATTTCTTAAATTATATATTTACTTATTATTTATTTTTTATATTGTATATTTATTTATAAAAATATTTAGAAATGATGAAACGTAAAAGTATACATTTTTCAGATAGATGTTTAAAGTAATTTTTCATTTCTTATATTGTATATTTACTTATTATAATTTTCTTGATTTTATATCTATGATAATATTACGATAGATGTTTAATGTAATATTTCTATATATATTATATTTAATTATTATTTATTTTAATATACATTTTCTTATAGATGTTTAATATATTTTTCTATTTCTTATATTGTATATTTACTTATTATTTTTATATTTTATAGTTACTTATTTTAGTATTACGATAGATTTTTTATATAATATTTCTATTTATTATATTATAAATTTATATATTCTAATTTTAGGATGTTTTAGGTAATATATATATATATATATATATATATATATATATATATATATATATATATATATATATATATATATATTGTATATTTACTTATTTTACTATACATTTTATTTATTTACTTATTTTAATATTACAATAGATGTTTGATGTAATATTTCTATTTCTTATATTGTATGTTTGATGTAATATTTCATTTCATATATCGTATATTTACTTATTATTTATTTTTTTATATTATATATTTAGTTATTATAATATTACAATAGATGTTTAATGTAATATTTTTTTTCTTATGTAATATATTTAGTTATTATAATATTAAGATATATGTTTAATGTAATATTTGCATTTATCCTATTGTGTATTTACTTATAATTTATTTTACTATACATTTTCAAATCGATGTGTAATTTAGCTTTTCCATTTATTATATTTTATATTTAGTTATTTTTTATTTTTCGTATATTATATATTTACTTATTCTAATTTTTTGCTTTATATTTCTATTTATTATACTGTATATTTAATCAATATTTATTTTATTCAATAGTATATTTTATTATTATTTAATTTTTATTTTTATTATAATAAATGATAATATTATGATAGATATTTAATATAACATATCTATTTCTGAATTTTATATTTACTTATTGTTTATTTTAATATGAAATTTTTATTTCTTATATTGTGTATTTATTTAGTATTTATTTTTTCTTAATTTGTATACTTATTTTTTTATATCAAATGCTAATATTACTATTGTAGTATTTCCATTTTTTTATTAAGATAGTATTAAGATAAATGTTTATTGTAGTATTTTCATTTTAAAATTGTATATTTACATTTTTTTTTCAATATTGTAGTATTATATTTTACATTTTAGGATAAATTTTTACTGTAGTTTTTCCATTTTTAAATTGTATATTTACTTTTTTTTTCTTATATTGTATACTTATTTATTATTTATTTTTCTTATATGAAATGATAATATTATTATAGATGTTTAATGTAATATTTATATTTCTGAATATATTTACTTATTCTTTATTTATTACTATAGATGTTTAATGTAATATTTCTATTTCTGGATATATTGACTTATCCTTTATTTATTTTTTATATTGTAAATTTATTTATTATCTATTTTTTAATGTCACGTGACATTTTTTGGAAGAAAGATTTATGCTAATGTGGACGCTCTATGGAGCCTCAAAAGCTCACTTTTATTATTATAAAATCATATATTTACCAATTATTTATTTTTCTTATGTAATATATTTAGTTATTATAATATTAAGATATATGTTTAATGTAATATTGGCATTTATCCTATTGTGTATTTACTTATAATTTATTTTACTATACATTTTCAAATTGATATGTAATTTAGTTTTTCCATTTCTTACATTTTTTTATTATATTTTATATTTACTTATTTTAATTTTCTTACTTTATATTTTTATTTCTTATACTGCATATTTGATCACTATTTATTTTACTCAATTGTATATTTATTATTATTTAATTTATTATTTTTATTTTTATTATAATAAATGATAATATTGTGATAGATATTTAATGTAATATATCTATTTCTGAATTCTATATTTATTATTTATTTATTATTTATTTTAATATGATATTTTTTTTCTTATATTGTGTATTTATTTTTTCTTATATTGTATACTTTTTATAATATATATTTATAAAATGCTAATATTACTATTGTAGTATTTCCATTTTTTATTAAGATAATATTAAGATATATGTTTATTTTAGTTTTTCTATTTTTAAATTGTATATTTACTTATTATTTTTTTCTTATATCAAATGATAATATTAATATGGATGTTTAATGTGATATTTCTATTTCTGAATATATTTACTTATTCTTTATTTATTACTATAGATGTTTAATGTAATATTTCTATTTATGGATATATTTACTTATTCTTTATTTATTTTTATATTGTAATTTTATTTATCATTTATTTTTAATGCAACATGTCATATTCTCGAAAAAATGTTTTTATGCTGATGTGGATGTTCTATGGAGCCTCAAAAGATCCATTTTATTATTTTTATTAAGAATATTATTAAGATAAATGTTTATTGTAGTTTTCCATTTTTAAATTGTATATTTACTTATTATTTTTTTCTTATATCAAATGATAATATTACTATAGATGTTTAATGTGATATTTCTATTTCTGAATATATTTACTTATTTTTTATTTATTACTATAGATGTTTAATGTAATATTTTTATTTCTGGATATATTTACTTATTCTTTATTTATTTTTTATATTGTAAATTTATTTATCATTTATTTTTTAATGTCACGTGTCATATTCTCGAAAAATATTTTATGCTGATGTGGATGCTCTATGGAGCTTCAAAAACTCCCTTTTTTAGTATAGAAGATTCTTTGATCTAACATGGAAGGAGATTTATTTGAAACTTCAAAAGGGAACTGATGACAATGACAAAAGTAAATAATAATAATAAAACATAAACAAGAGTACTACAAATGCGCAACTAAAACCGATGATGAGAAGAAGAAGTCTTGTTGTCTTGTCTCTAAAGGGTGCTGAGAAACTGAACCCAAACAACCTCTGCACTCTCAATGGTTTCACGGGAGAAGTCTGCTGCTGCTTGCTCCTCCTTCCACTTCCTAACAACAACATGATAGTCTTCATACGCCTCAGAAGCCTCTTCTATAACGCGTGAGAGATTCCTAACTGTCTCGGTGAAACTTATATCAACCTCTTCTTTCTCGGCCTCAAGCCTCTACACCAGTTTCTTGATGGCTAATATTTTGACGTACAACGTGTCTCCTCTCTGAGCCAAGTCCTTGACTAGCCCAAAATGGTCGTCCACATTCTTCTGCTTCTCATCAGCCATGTCTTTGAGCAACCTGGCACGTGCCTGTGCAAGTTGAACTCGCTGAGAGGCTTTGTTTCCTTCCTTTATAAAACTTCTGTACATAGACAGCTTCGAGATATAGCTCACTAGGGAAGAGCTCAGTTCCTCGTAGAGTGCAGCCGTCTCAAGTATCTCCTCAAAATCCGAACGAGTCACGAGCTCACGTGCGCTTATACCGCGATACTGTTTTAGGGTTACTTTCAGCTTCTCTATCGTCTCTGATGATTCCTTAGTTGATTTACCAATGTTTACACTTGAAGACCATAGTTCTTTCTTATGCTTCTCAACGATCTGGGTCAGTGATGCTATGAGACTAGAAGTCTTTGATTCAGAGTCCTACATTCCATAGTTAGAGATGAGTTAAAGAGGCTTTTTATTTTTAAAATGACATGGAAAATGTCAAAGTCTTAAAAAGAAACCTAGGAACTGGATTCTTCCTTGATGATTGTATCTATGTTATACTTTGGTATAACAATGGAAGCATCCTCCTCTACCTTAACACCATTTTTGTCTTGGTCAAAACAGCGCCACACACCTGCCCTCACAAGCACACCACACAAAAGGTTTTTAAAGTTCTTGATGTTTTTTTATTTTTTGTTGATTCACTGTTTTTGCCCTCACTCATTATATTCTAGATCCGCCACTGACTAGGCCTAGATTAACATCAAATGGTTCTATTGATGTTATAGATGGACATCAAATGGTTCAGAATAAAAGTGGAGGTAAACCTGACTGTGCAATTCCTAGAGATCCTAACATCCACGAGCCATCATTGCCTTTCTTCAAACTACCACAAGTGCTACACCTCCGACCACTTTTCGTGATGCAGCTGAGAGGAAAAAAAGTTATATAAGTCCAGGTTTTGTAAGAGAGAGATTTAGATGATATATGGTACTTTAACTTTACAGTCTTCTTCACCCGTCTTTTTATAATATATGTGGTACTTACCACTTTTTTCATCGGCACTTTCATCCCCTGAAAAGTAAGCATTCATCAGCCAATTATCATACTAAAAGTATTTTCTAAAATATAAAAGATGTTATTCAAATCTAACTTATAGAAAGATAATTACTATATATCCATGTTAACGTTTAGTACCTTCAGATTTAATCTCGTGTGTTCCCTCCTTACTTTTTCTCATTATTCTTCCTTCTTCTGAGACAATTCTTGTAGCAGCCGCAGCTAGGAGATTCAACCGTCATGAACCAAAACTCTTTAGAATATTAACATTAATTCAATGGTACAACTTTTCTCAAGAAACACATTGCTTGATAGACAAATTTACCTTTAATTTCTCGTTCAATCTCTTCTAGCTGTTGCCGTCTTTCAGCATCTGAGTAAAAAAAAGATTAATAATATTTTTTTCTTCACCAAAAACAGCTCTGCGTTCGTAGGAGAAAAGTAGAAGAAGTTTCTTTTGTTCGATCTTTTTTTTTACCAAAATCAACAGTATCCTTAGATTCACCCACTTCAGTGACACCAACAGATCCAGCTTGTTTATTCAGACCACTGAGATGGGCTACAATATGAAAAGAAAAAAAGAAAAATCAACGCATCTTCAATGAATAATAAATCTAGATAGGCTGAGTTTTCTTTAAACAATAAAAGCTCTAAACCTATTAATTAACATCTTTGACACTATACCTTCAATTTCACGGTTTATTTCGTCCATCATGCTTGAAATTTCACCCACTTCATCACTATCATGGGCAGCTTCATACTATAGATCCAAATGAGTGCAAGAACAACAAAATATTAGACCCAAGAAAAAAAAAGATTGTAAAAATTATATTTTTACGTTTAAGAGATCCCAAAATTCAAGACCCAATAATATTTGATTTAACGTGGATTGTATTATTAACTTCAGAAGAATCTCTCAGGTTTTCTTCAAATAGAGACACAAATATCTTCTTCTTATCAGCCGAGATTTTGTTCTTCCCCCGGCTTCTCTCACTTTCACTCTTTCTCTTTATAGCTGAAAATATATTTACTATTTATCTTAAAATAAGAGAGGCCAACTCAAATTAGAATAAAAAATAAGAAGGAAAAGTTCTTAGTTACATTGACCCTCCTTTTCTTGGACATTAGCTGCAATCAAAGTAACACTCCACTTTTTTTTAGTGTTGAGGTATTAAAACTAATATTAACAAAATAAATAGTTTACCTTGATAATTACTATAGTCTGTTGATCTATCCAACTTAGCTATGCTTCGTTCGACCTGAAAATGAGTTTCAAGTGCATGCAAGTGACTTTACGTGGTACATAGATGCTTAATTTCGTGATTTTACTTACCTGGCAAGACACGTCATCGAAGCTTAGGAGAACGAGACACATAACAAAGCACAAAACCGCAAATTTCATTGCCATCGTAGAGATTGTCATAACAAACACTGAATTGAACACACTGCCTTGATCCTTAGGGTAGAACTTTTTTTTTGCTTTTGTTTGTGTAATGTATGTGAATCTTATAACTAACTTGTTCGATGTTTGAACCAGAACTGTGCTTTATATAGAACTCTTGATGTAAGGATAAACTCTCATTACAATACTATAATGAATTATATGTAGGTTTTGAATATAATAATGTAAACACATTTATTAGTTCATTAGGTTATGATTGTTTGTATTAGTTTTTAGTTTCAGTTTTTGGTTTTTAGATTTGGTTTTAGATTTTAGATTTTAGTTTTTAGATTTTGTTTTTGATTTTCAGCTTTTGGTATTTAGTTTGTAGATTTGGTTTTTGGTTTTTCTGTATTTTTAGTTTTTCAAAAACTAATTAATACACAGTTTTCAATAATATAACAATAAAATATTTAAATGACCATCAAATTTATCAAATACAGTGATTTTTATTTAAAATAAAAATACATTAACATGTTTTTAAACTGTTTTATTGTACAACATTATGTTAAAATATACATAATAAATACTATAAATTATAAAAAATAAAATATTTTAAAATTTATAAAAATTTATAAATTTTGTTATATAAAATATTTTATTTTAAAACTTAAATGGCTATTTTAAATTAATAGAATATATTTTATTAATAAAATATTTAAGTTTTATAATTTTTAGTTATTTTTAGTGTGTCTAATTATTATTACAATTATTCAATGAACTTTTATACAAATTAATCACTATTTTTTTAGAGTTAGTTAATATTATATAAAATGTCCAATTTAGATACAGATATCAAACACAAATACATTATGTTACATTAAGGTTTAAATGATATACCATGAATGAGTACTTTATCTTTAAGAAAAATATTATTAATTAAATTAAAATATAGATTTTATAAAAAAAGTAATTTAATATAGTATTAAAGGGGTGAGGTTGAGTTTCTAATTTTTTTTATAAATATTTAGAAAAATTAATTAATTCTATTTTCATCAAAAAATTAAGGTATTTTTGAAAATTAAGTTTATTTCCATCAAAATAAAATTAAGGTATTACTTATTTTTATATTACAATAGATGTTTAATGTAATCCGTTGATAAAAAAAATATTTAATGTAATATTTTTTATTTTTTATATTGTGTATGTACTTACTATTTTTGTATATTATATGCTGACTTATTCTAATATTATGATAGATATTTAATGTAATTTATATATTTCTCATATTGTATATTTATTTATTATTTATTTTACTATACTTTTTTCAGATAGATGTGTAATTTAGTTTTTCCATTTCTTATATAATATATTTACTTATTGTTTATTTTTACTTATATTGTATATTTACTTATTTTGATTTTTTGTATTTGTATATTACGATAGATGTTTAGTGTAATATTTTATTTTTTATATTATGTATTTACTTATTATTTCTATTTTTATATTTTATATTTAATTATTTTTATTATTATATAAAATTATAATATTACGATAGATGTTTAGTGCAATATTTCTATTTTTGATATTATATATTTACTTATTATTTTTATTGTATATTTACTTAAATATTTAGTATAATATTTATATTTCTTATATTGTATATTTACTTATTTTTAATACTAAAATATATATTTTTAATGTAATATTTTTATTTCTCATACTGTATATTTACTTACTATTTATTTTACTATACATTTTATTCATTTACTTATTTTAATATTACGATAGATATTTAATTTAATATTTTTATTTATTATATTGTATATTAACTTATTCTTATATTATGATAGATTTTTAATGTAATTTTTGATAAAAAAATATATTTAACATAATTTTTTTTTATTTTTTATATTGTATATTTTCTTATTATTTATTTTTATTAAATAATATACTTACTTATTCTAATATTATGATAGATTTTTAATGTAATATTTATATTTCTCATATTGTATATTTGCTTATTATTTATTTTACTATACAACTTTCAGATCGATGTGTAATTTATTTATTTTCATTTCTTATACTATATATTTACTTATTTTTTATTTTTTCTTATATTGTATATTTACTTATTATATATATATATATATTAATTTGTATATTACGAAAAAATTTTAGTGTAATATTTATATTTCTTATATTGTATATTTACTTATTATTTATATTATTTAGATTGTATGTTTACTTATTATTTTATTTTATTTTTATAATATCAAATTATAATATTATGTTAGCTGTTTAATGTAATATTTCTATTTTTGATATTGTATATTTACTCATTATTTATATCAATATATTATTTCTATATATTATATTTCAATAATGAATTTAATTTATATTCTTATATTGTAAATTTACTTATTATTATCTTTTACATTTTAAGATAAATGTTTATTGTAGTATTTACATTTTTAAATTGTATATTTACTTTTTTTATATTATATATTTATTTTTATTTTTCATATATCAAATGATAATATTATTATTTATTTATTTTTTTAAGCGGCAAACGGCTATTCTATTACTCAAGCTTGAGGTGGTCTGGGTAACCAAACCGGAATAGAACAACCAATAAAAAGTAACTCCCTATAGAAGGATCTAGCTGTCTTAGCAAAAAAATCTGAAAATTGGTTGCGCGCTCGAGGAACATAAGAAATTTTGAAGTCCGGGAAGCAAATCAGTAGCGTTTCTATCCTCTCCAGTTCTGTAGCAAAGCTTGGCCAAGCGTGAGGGTCCTTGATCATAGCAATCAGCTCCTTGCAATCTGTACCGAAGCTCTGGCATGTCGAATGTCGAAGCATATTCTCCATCGCCCATCGCAGTGCTTCTACTTCCGAATGCAACGCTGATTCTCGTCTAGGTATATTTCGTGTTCCCATGAGTTGACGATTCCCACCACTGTCCATCCAGATCCATCCACAACCACTAAATTGATCATTGTCTGTCCAGGATCCATCTATTAAGCAGATATTACCCAAGCTTAAGACTTGGGATTCCTCGTCATTGTTCCCTTGTATCACTGATGACACCACTTCGTTTTTCAGCAAACCAAGCCTGACATTCACTCTCAACATATCTTACTAGTTCCAGAGGCTTCCTATCTATTCCCCTAAAGAGTTGTCATTTCGAGCCTTCCAAATATACCAAATTATCCAGGGATATGGATCTCTGTCTTGTTCAGGTTCAATTATGATGTTCTTCCTCCATAATAGGTAGTCCATGTTCGCATAGATGCTTGGTACTGGAAAGATATATTGACTCGTTGGAGTTGATGATAGTGCCCAAACTTGTAAAGCAGGCGGACATTCAAAAATAGCATGGGTTACAGATTCCTCTGGTTCACCACACCTTGGGCAGTAATTATCACATGTCATATTCCGCGTTACTAAATTCTTTGTTACTGCCACGTGTCGAGTTATCAATTGCCATATAAGATGGCAAATTTTCTTTGGCGCCTTTAGCTTCCAAGTAAAGGCTTGAAGCTTAGTCACACTTGGCTCTAGCACTTCATTTTCATTTTTCTCCTTGAGGAGATTTTGGGCTACCCAATATCCGGATTTGATCGTATATTGTACATTCTTTGTGTAGTTCCAGCAGAATGTGTCCCGTCGATGAGTCGTACTTGTGGTCAAACTCCTAATAAGAGGTATATCGTCAGGGTTGACATATTGTTCCAGTAAGCCAACATCCTATGTCTTTGATTCCTGATTAATAAGATCATTGAACCCTCATATTTGGATTCATAATTGGTGCCACAGGTGTAGCTGACCTAGCAGGTGTCGTTGGGATCCATGGATCCTCCCACGCTTTAACTTCATACCCAGAGTGTATCTTCTGTCTTATCCCCAATAACAAAAGCTCCTTTACTGCAGAAATGCTACTCCACACATAAGAAGGATTGTTTACAGAATTTACTCGTAAAGGTGAGCTCATCCTGTAATATATTCCCTTTAGAACTCTGGCCACCAACGAATCAGGATATTGTAGTAACCTCCATAATTGTTTTGCCAATAGAGCCAGATTAAACTCGTGGATCATGCGAAATCCAATCCCACCCTCCTCTCTTGGTAAACAGATTTTCCTATTTTGACCAGTGTATTCCTCTTTTTGGGGGATTAGAGCTCCACCAAAATTGTGCAATAAAACTGGCAAAATTTTCACATATCTCCAATGGGAAAAGGAAAGTAGACATAACATATGTCGGAAGAGCAAGTAGAATGGATTTGATCAGCACCTCTTTTCCCCCTTTCGAGAGCCATCTACCTGTACAGCCATTCACTCTATGCATCAACTTGTCTTTAAGGAAAGCAAAAAGTTTGCACTTAGAACCGCTAATATCTTTTGGGATACCCAAGTACGACCCCATCCCTCCTTCATTCTGTATACTAAGTGCATCTTTAATTTCCTGCCTGGTGGTTGCATTAATTCGCTTACCAAAGAGTAAGGAAGATTTATCAAAATTGATGCATTGGCCTGATGCTTTTCCATACGTCTTGACTACTTTCATTACTTCTTCACATTCACGGGGCTCCGCCTTACAGAAGAGAAGGCTATCATCAGCAAAGAGAAGGTGGGATACTGATGGACACGCGCGTGTGACGCGCATCCCCGTTACCTTTCCTTGGTTCTCTGCGTGATTGAGAAGACTAAGGAGCGCTTCCGTGCATAGAATAAAAATGAAAGGAGACAAAGGATCTCCTTAGCGTAGACCTCTCCCTGGAATATTTTTTCCTCTGGGCTACCTATTCATGAGAACTTTATATTGTACTGATGTAACGCATCTCATTATCCAGGTAATCCACGTTTCCGAAAAGCCCATCTTTCTCAAGACAGCTTCAATAAACGACCATTCCATCCTGTCATATGCTTTACTCATATCCGTCTTGATGGCCATTCTTTTATTGCGTCCGCTTGGCTTAGTTCTAAGTGCGTGAAACATCTCCTGAGCAATTATAATATTATCTGAAATCTGTCTTCCAGCAACAAAAGCTAACTGAGTTTCTGAAATTAGACCTGGTAGCACTTTCTTGAGTGTCTGGCATAAGACCTTAGAGATAATTTTGTAATTTACGTTGCATAAACTAATGGACCGAAATTGAGTCATTTCATTAGGCTTTGTTGTCTTTGGGATGAGACAAATATTTGTTTCATTCAGTCCAGCTGGCATTGTCCCCTCGGTAAGGAATTTATTAACCATAAGAGTTAAGTCATCCTTTACTATGTTCCAAAACTTCTGGTAAAAAAGCGCCGTCATACCATCTGGCTGCGGGGCTTTTTCTGGGTGCATAGCAAAGAGTGCTAGCTTCACCTCTCATTTAGAATTGGGGCTGTTAGACTTTCATTCATTGGCTCTGTGATTGTTGTATGAACTTCAGATAGCGCTTCTTCATTATCTTCTGGATTAGAAGACTCAAAGATCTGTCTAAAATAGCTAGTAGCAATGGCTACTAGTCCTTCTTCATCTTGCACTACATTTCCATTTTCATCTAGGAGTTGCGTGATCTTGTTCCTTGCTCGTCTTTGCTTTGTTAATGCATGGAAAATTTTTGTATTCCGATCACATTCTCGTAGCCAAAATATTCGACTTTTTTTGTTTCCAGAACATTTCTACTGCCTTAAGAGCATCTGAAAGTTCCTTCAAAGCGGCTGCAATCTCCTCAGTTGTAGCATTATCATCTGCATACAGAGCCTCCACCTTTTCTTTAAGTTCCTCAACCAATTTTGCTGAGTTAATATTATGTTCTCTCCTCCACTCGCTCAAGGCTTTTCTGCAGCTGGCAATATGTTCCATTATAGTCGCACTGGAGGAAGATCAGGTGATTTCCATCCCTCTAAAATGACCTGCCGCAATTCCTCATTATCCAACCATCTTTTATCGAACTTGAATTTTCTTGATCTTCTCGTTGGTTTTGTGAGTATGTCTGCAAGAATCGGACGATGATCTGATCCCCATAATCTCATATACTTCACCATAGAATGAGGAAACTTATCATGCCAGTCCATATTTCCCACAGCCCTATCAAGACGACATCGAACAGTTACTCTTCCTGCTCTCTTTCCAACCCATGATAGCATATCTCCAGTATATGGAAATTCTAACATCCCACAATCGGTTTATCATTTACTTAAAAGGTAGAAAAGAGCTATCAGGGCGCTGTCTTCCTCCTTCTTTTTCATTATGAGCAGTGATTTCATTAAAATCTCCTATCATAAACCAAGGTCCAGTTCTTGTTGTTGAGAAACGCGTAAGGCGTTCCCAAACTTGATCTCTTCTTTCTAGTACAGGATCCCCATAAACAAACGTCATATAGACTTTTATTCCATCATTGCCTTAATGTCAATCATTCTATTATTTTCAAATAAAACATTAACTTGAAATTCATCCCTAAAAAACAAAGCTAAACCTCCGCTGAGACAAGTGGCTCAACGGTAAATAAATGATCAAATCCTAAGTCAGCCTGAATGTTTTGCAACAACATCCTCCTATTCTTCGTTTCAGAAAGGAACACAAATCATGGATGATGCTTCTGACACATCTCCGTAAGGCGTCGAACTGTGAGGTCGTTCCCTATCCCTCGACAGTTCCAACTGATTGTCTTCATGGATGATTTGTGGAGGTGTTAGTGGACCCCCTCCATACCATCACCTTTGCGAGTTGCACTCTTCCTGCTCTTAACACCACCCATGTGCTGCTTCCCCGAATGGATTATCTCCTTAGACGAAGATTTATGTATCTTAGGAGATCCTCTACGGAGGAACTGCACTTTCTTGTTCAAACCCAAAGAGATTCGAGACTTTCCTCCATTCCTATGAGACGATACTTTCGACTTCCATGTGTCCTTTCTCGTGTCCTTGCTCACCATCTTGATTTGTGTTGCCGCACTATTAAGACCATATTCTTCCAACTCCATCAAGTCCTCTCCTAGAAAATCATCTTCATGTTCCACCATTATCATCTTATCGTCATGCATATCATCATCATTATTGCTAGTACCAATGATCTCCATACCGGTTAGAGCCCCTATCATTTGGTCCTCATCGATCATCTCCTTCTCCTTAGGAGAGAAAGATATTGACCGAATTATCTCTTTGTGCCGTTTGGTTACATTAGCATCCTGGTCGCCTCTCATTGGAGTAACAATCTTACTTGCAATCTTCTTACCAGCACTGCCAATGCCCTCTGGTATCCTAACCTCAGATTTGTTTACATTCGATGATCTCTCGCTACTCGCAGGGTGTACATTACGAGCATAAGACTCAAGTCCGTGTACATTATCTCGAGGTTCTGTGTGTTCCTTTGCCCTTCATGATTGATGTTGTTTGGTGTGATAAGGTGCACATCGTGCGCCATATCGCGAAGTATGCGTAGCTATCTTCCTATCAGCACGACCATCTCTCCCCGAGCCCTAGTCACCATAACGACCCTGCTTATCCTCGTACCCAACGTGCCTATCGTTATAAACATCATTCCTATCCTTCGGACCTTGCGTCGCTCATGAAATCACCCTCTTTTCTATCACGCCAAACATTCTTGACATGGCCATTGTACTGATTCTTCTCATAAGGTGTGACAGCGTTCAAAGGCTTATCAAATGGCTTCATCTCAAGCGGTTTCTGGTCCCTCAGCGAAGACTGTCGAGACTCATCAAGATGCGGAATTTGAACTCGTGCAAAGACACCAGCTTTCTGAGGACAATATGCCATCTCATGGGTCAACATTCCACAGGTTGAGCAATGTTTGAAAAGCTTTTCATAGTGCATCCTGATCGTGACTTCTTCCCCTTTTGGTGATGCAACCTTACGAGAGAAAACCAGAGTCTTCCTCGTATCAATGTCCAGCAACAGACGCCCAGCAGAGAGATCGACCGTATCAACGTGACCAAGCTTGCTGCCGATATTTCTCAAGTTTTTAGTGGTCCACAGGTGCAGCGGGATACCAGTTATCTCAACCCAAAAAGGGATTATCCACGGATAATCATCATGAACCACCGGCTCCCATCGCACCAGAACGAACATACAAAAATTATAGTGAAAAGGCCCTTGCCGAAGAACCGTTTTGATGTCCTCTTCAGTGGAAAAGTTCAAAAGAAACTTTCCTTCACCCAGATCATTAGCTGTAATGCGACCTTGCATCCCTCATTGTCCCGACATTGTCTGGATCAGTTTTTCAACCGTTTGTTTCTTTGGATTTAATATCTTACCAATCAAGGAGAAACTGTTGTCATGGATAATAGGAGAGTCATCCTGATCTGTTAGCTGAATCGGACCCTCATCATCATCGTCATACCAAATACCTTTCCCCTTTACGTCAGCCATATGAGCTGAACCACTTTGATTCATCGTCATCAGAAATCAACAAAAGATCCAACCAAGGCAAGCAATATACAATCAAGGCAACGAAGATCACCCCAACCAATCTGCAACACGCGAGTTCCTATGATATATGACAAAGATCATATATCACCAAAGCAAAAATGATTTGCTTGTGTGAAACGCCACCAAGGAATCTGATCGAACTGAGAGGAGAACTCAGCCGCCACAAGGAGTGTTGATAGTCTCCCTTGTGTACATGAGGATGCCTTCGTTAGGATCAGATCAAGAGATCTCCATTAGCACTAACCAGATCTGGAAATCGCCTTCTTCATCACCAAGCGGAGCACCGGCTAGGGTTTCTTTATCACCACCAGTTTACGAGATATATTTGTACCTTTCTCCCTTATTTTGTCGATGATTCTTCTGTCTCTCCTAAAACATTGACCAAGATTTACCCACTAAAACCATCCATCCCTCCACTCTTTTCCTCTTCATCTTCGATTCTCTGCAAATCTCGCATCATTTTTTCAAAAAAGAATTTTATGATGATATGGACGCTCTATGCAGCTTCAAAAACTCTCTTTTATTAGTATAGATTATGCTACCATCTTCTTTGCAATAAAATAGATGTTTTTCGTTTGATACTTTTTTAACATTTTTAAGGTTATATTGCTACAACTACATTCCGAAAGATATTTCGTCTGATATTTTAACAATCTTCATGACAGAATAAAACATCCACGGGTTATATGCAAGTAACTGCATTTTTCTCTACACAAACAAAACTGTTAACGCGAAACTAATTTTAAGGACGGGTCTGGTTCTGCTTCCTCCAGTACTTACTCTCCCACTGTTCAATTCTTCTAGTCGTACTCTGCCTCCTTTTCAGTACAGAGAAAAACGACGCCGGATCATAAGGAGGCGGCATGGTGCAAGGACCAGTCTCTGCAGGGTGTTTCACCAGCGATTCCATCATAAATTTCCGCTCATTTCCATCCCTCGGGCACGCCATTGTCTCTGAGCAGAGCTCGGTGGAGTTCTTAGGAATCTCGGGTTTAAACCGAAGCAGTTTAGAGTATTGGGTTAAGAGATGGTACATGTAATCGTACACAAAGTCCATCTTAAGTTCTTGTTGCACAAACTCACTCGCCTTCTTTCCTATGCCTTGTGCCTAGTGAGAAATAAAAACAGCCAGACAATACTTAGAACCGACATTAAATCAAACATAAACCAATGTGTGTTTCAGTTTGCATACAAGAACCGGTTTTAAGTAATGTTATTACCTTTAGCATGTGCTGGTTTCCCCAATCGACTGCGAATTTGATGGAGCGGCATTTGTCATCTTCCTTGACAGGCCAATAGTGTTGGCCCGGTAACATACCTCGTGTGAAGAAATCGTAGTAATGAGGGTTCACTAGCAATGTCACCGAGTCACAAGCCAGAATGTACTTCTCGCTCACTGACCAAGCAGACCCTTCTATGTATATCTTGTATCTGCGTAACAAGATTCTTGCATAAGCCATTTCTTACCAACCCCAAAAGTAATGTAAAACACGTGCTACCTACCTGTGATGACATTGGCTCGCCAAGCCTGATTGCTTGTAACCTTCTTTTGATTCCCGGACCCAGTCCTACAATCAACAACACACCAAAGATGAAGCACGTAGAAACGTATTATCTAAACATCGTACAAGACAGCTCCAAAACTCCCAACTTTTGCATCATAATACATCAACTAGTAAGATCTAATACAGACATAGCTGCTAACGTTACTGCAGTAAAAAGAGATTAAATACTAATGTTCGGAGAGCCATATCAATGTCAACAAGATGCCGAGATAGTTCATACTCAAGTTGCTCAAACATACTCCCTCTGTTTCTTTATAAGTGTCACTTTAGGGTTTTGCACACGGATTACGAAAACAATTAATTTTGCATATTTTCTATATAAAAACACAATTACCTATACACCTAACCATATTTCAACCAATAGAAAAATAAACTGCAACATAAAATTAATAAATTTTGCATCGAAAGTCGAAAACGACACTTATTTTGTAACAAAAAAAATTCTCTAAAACGACACTTAATATGAAACGGAGGGAGTATAACATAACACACCACTAGATTCCGCTTAAAAACCAATCTTTTATGCAAAGGGAATCGAATCCAGGACCCTCTTAACTAGTTGAATCATAGAACAAGAAACAATGTGAAATCAGCATAGATTCAATCACCTGTTGGTACAAACGAGCTTTCCAGTCATACCCCTCGGAGACATTACATTTCATGAGATCCAGTCTCGTCTCAGCGACTGTTGGATTCCCTTTCCAGTAAGCATAAGGCTCTCTGTCTACCCATTTGCTCCTCTGGTTACCTTCCTTGAGCTCTTTCAATAGACTCTCCCACGGCTTTATATTCACCTCAGCCCTACAAAACCCAATGCAACTTCTCTTGAAAACAACTCTCACATTAACATCTATTTCTTCAGCTACAAGTCACCACGTGAAGATACTATGGGGTTTCATTTGTCAAATCCAAAACTTTTGCGGTCAAATTGCAAAAACATAAAAATATGGGTGCTCGGAGAAAATAAAAGAAGAGTTTACCATCCCCAATAGGACCAATCAGGAAACACGATGTCGAGCGTCTCGTTGTTCCCACAGTAACGGAACAGCGGCGGTGGCGTTAAGTGCTCAACTCCGGCGAACTCCGCCGCCTTCACTACCGGCCAGTCAACGCAGTCAAACATCAGCTCGAGATCCGGAATCTTTCCCGGATACCTCCTTAGAAGCTGCACGAATCCCCATATCGTGAACACATCTCTCGTCTGAAAAGCCTCCCGGAACTTCTCGACGTAGATCCTCCCGTCGACGATCGCGAGGCGGAAGTTCGCCGTCGCATTGGCGCGCTCCAACGCTTCCCTCGTGATCCCGGTCTTCTCCCAGGGGCGTAGATCCTCGTGGATCCAGCGGAAGTAGTCCGGACACGTGGCGGTTGGAGAACGTTCGGAGTTATCTACTCTGGCGCCGGGAAGGAAGCTCGTCGGATAGTTGTCCCTTGGGCAGGTTACAGTGGCGTTGTCGGAGAAAGCTGGGCAGTTTAGTTTGAACTCTTTTGGCTTTTCTGTAATTAGCTTAGTCGACTGAGGGTATTTTGGGGATTCACTAATTTTAAGGGTCTCCGTTACTATCGCCGTTTCTTTCGCTATTAACACCTACAAAAAAAAGAAGGTTGATTAACTGAGTCGTTTAGTAAATAGCGGTGGACAGTTATTAACTAAAAGCTAATCACGTGATTAAGGTCCCATGTAGACACGTGTCTAACTGTCCGTAACTTTGTTTGACGGAAAGTAATGGTGACACGACAAATCTGGCGCCACCAATATCAAGCTCCACGTGGCAATATTGTTTAAACAGAGAAAACATCCAGGCGAAAAACGACATAAGGGAGTGTCGTTTTACTGAAGTGGAAAGAAACAGGGAACAACAGTAGACAAAGAATGTAATAAAAAAAGTGCATACGGAGGGGTCGAGGAGGAGGCGGGTGGTGAGAAAAACGCCGAGGAGGAGGAAGAGGAAGAAGGAGAAGAAAGCGTAGGATCTGTTGGAAGCTACGGCGCCGGTTTTGACGAGGGGAGACCAGATGGTGTCGAAATGACGAGAGTGCCCTCCCGATGATCCATACGACGGCGAGTTCCTCATCGTACCTCCTTGCTGTTGCATGCGAAACAACGACAGGTGAAAATGAGAGAGGTCAGAGTTTAGAGAAAGAGAGAGAGAAACAAAAATGAGAGCTTTTTGTGAGGAAAACGAAAGGACAAAGGTTTGCAAAATAATGTGAACCAAAACAAAGAAAGGGTTGGTTATAGAACTAATTAATTTCCTTTTTAATGTTTGCTAAGACGTTGAAGGGTGTGCACCTCTAAAAAGTTTTTTTTAACGCTCCTCGTTGTAATGGGAAACAAATTGTTTCATGTTTTGCGTTGTTTCACAATGGTTGTTATTTATTTGAAAATAGTGTTTTTCTTTGACATGGTTTAAATATTTTTAGAAGTGTTATAGCTAATCCGTAAATAACATTAAAACAACTTGATGTAAAAAATGTGACCTCAACTATGTTAAAGAATAGAATCGTGATTAAGTGTTATCATAAGATCAATTAAATAACTACTAGTCACTTAGGAGCATGATTTAACATATGACACAAATAAACAAATCTTGTTAAAATTATGGGTGAGATAAGTAAGGGGAAAATTATCTTTTTCTACCTCAACATTATTTTTTGTCGTACATTTTTATACCTAAACAAATCATAAATGCAAAACCATATCTAAAATAAGAACTTATTAAATTTTTTGATATAACCATAGCATGAAAACCTACATTGACTAACATCACGTTAGTCAACTGTTATGTTAAATAAAACGATACTTCTATTGTTTTCTTATTAGATTTAGAACATCTATATTTTGATTTATATATTCTAAAAAGAAAAATTATTTTTTAAAAAAAAATCAAACATAATTTTTAAAATAAATAATGTTTAAATAAAAACTTAACTTTTAAAATAAATAATGTACTAAATAAATTCTTAAGTTTTGATTTTTAAGAAAATATATAATCACTATTATATGTAGATTTTTAAATTTAAAAATAGAGATAATAACCAAAATAGATCTAAAAAAGTTTTTGTCCCCAAAATAACACTCAAAGAGAAAAATGACCAAAATAAATTTTATTAAAGGATATAAATATACATTTATACCCCTTGTGTTAACTAATCTAAACTTAAGGCTTAGAGTTAGGGGGTGGGGTTTTGAAGGTGAGGTTTAAAAGTAAAAAATATTAAAAAAAATTTAAACAAAATATCTATTTTGGTAATTTTTTTTCTTAAAGTCTATTTTTGTGACAAAAACTTCGAAAATGGCTATTTGAGAGATTTTTTTCATTTGAATATTTAAAATTAGTTAATTATCTGAGAAATATTTTTTTTTTAAATTAGATTGAATAATTTATGAAATATCATTTTTAGTTCCATTACATGTGTGAGTGTAAAAAATAAAATATGTAATTTATTGATGCAATTATAATTTGTAATAAATAAAAATTTTAAACAAAAAGATTTTTTCCCTTTAAACAATACAATTTAAAATATAGATGTTTTAAAGCTAAAAAATAATAGAAATGTCGTAGCATAGTGGTAAGTAAGTTTGTTTTATGTTTGCGAGATCAAGATTTGATTCCCAGCAAATGTAGTTTGTAAAAAAGTTTTTCCATTACAAAACGATAGTGTTTTATCTAATATAACAGTTGACTAATGCGATGTTAATTAAGTAGATTTTTATATTATAGATTGAAATTTGAGTCAAAAATTTAAATAAATTCTTAGTTCATGTATGTTTTTTTATTTATGATTTGTTTTGGTATAAAAAGGCACGAAACCAGATATTGAGTCGAGAAAGATACTATATAGAGGACATGTAAGATCACAGAGGACAGAGGAGAATAACGAAGAATAAGTAATAAATAACAAGGCCAAGTTCCAGAAGTAGGCCCAAGCCCAAAATAAAGACCGTAAAGGTGAAAACCTTTGTTTTTCAAAGATGTGTACCAATCAAAAAAATAAACAGGCTATAAGGGCATCATTATCCCTAAAACTCCTAATGGGGGTTCTTAAAAAAAATTTTTGCTTTTTTTTTCTGTTTAAAAAAAAAGAAAAAGAAAATTAAAAAACAAACCAATCGCGGATCGCCACGTGTCAGTGGGGCCTGCAAACAGTGTAAGAAACTCTCTAAAACCGGTTCTTATCTAGTAGTTTTTAGAAGCGGTTCTTGCACTGTTCATGGACCCCACTGACGCGAACAGTGTAAGAAACTCTCCTAAGAACCCCGGATAATCATGCTCTAACTAAATTTCCGGTTTGGTTCCATTTATAAAAAAAAAGTGGCAACAGCTAACAAAGCCAAGCATTGATTTTGGACCACAATAAAGTGTACATTAGAAACACATGTGATTCCGAGGAACTGGACCCTTAGTGTTATTTTCCAAGTGCTTTGGTCGACGATCTGGCTACGACATGACATATAGAGCTGTCCTGGTCGCAGTTTACTGTTCGATAAAGGGCTTAACTGAAGCATGATATATCACTATTATATACACAAGTGTTTAGATGAGATCTTTTGAGCTAGTTTTTTTTTCCAAAGTTAATGGATAAATTAGGTGTCAAGAACTTTTGGGATATGTTGTCGTTAATTGCGGATTGTTAATGCAAACGGTTACATATACCATAATCTTGGCTCCCCCCTTGATTAAATGGAAACATAATGATGGAGAAAGGCAACAAAAAACGAATCATGAATGACAAAGTCTTTCTAGGAGTGCCCTCTTCCACAATTTTGAATTAAAGATCATGCTTAAAAACTATTATCATGTCCCTACCTTAATCACACCTCTACATCAAATCCTCTCTCACCTTTGCGATGTACCTTATTTCCCTTCACAAATATTATTCACAAAGAGTTTTATTCAACAAGATATCAATGAAAGTCATGTATCTAAATCCAAATGAGTTTGCTATTCGTTTGTTGTGTTGTACTCAGAAACGCTCTTTGATGTTTACTGCCTTTATCGAACAACAATATAATGATTCATAACACCTCAAACTCCAATAAATTGCCTATATAGTTTAATAGATTTAATAAACCAAAAGATAATATATTTTATAGGTTTCTAGATTTTTATTATTTTCCGAAATGAGATTTCTCAATTATTTCAATGTCATTATTTCGTTTCTAAAGTATATATATATAAACATGATAAGATTTGAACTAAGAAAGTGAAGGGTTCACAAATAATATCTTCTTTATAGTAGGGACTGCTTCTATTATCAACTTCAACTTACCATTTAGCGTTTATAAATTTGGCGGTGCCATATTACTCACCAACATTATATTACTTTATCAATAATCTATCTTAATACATCCATATAAATGGTTATGGATATGCGCTGGCTAAATAGTAAATACTTAAGCTGTAAAATCATGAGTCTATTTAGTGATTTATCTAATGATTATTTTGACTCGAACTGGTTATAATTATACTTCCGGTTCTTGATTCTAACTTCTAGAACTCTAACCAATATTGGGTGACAAAGAAAAATGCAGGTTAATATTTACAAGTGACTTCAAGAGAGTGAGAGCGATATGATTTGGATGGCAGAGAAGAAATCTTAAAGGCAAAAAGGTCACGCCTTTTATCTTACTATTTCACGCGTGCTGTGTTCTTCCCTTGTCTCCCCATTTCACAACCCAATAACCCTTTCTAATAACAAATACTATAGTAAATTATCATCAACATAATAATTTAAATTATTTTACGTTTGCACTCATACATAATGTACCTATATATACATATATATGCATATACAATATGGAGCCTTTATATTCTGCTTCCTATATAACCGAGTACGCTTGGGAGGAGTTTTTTTTTCCCTAAGAAATTGAGCTTGAATAGAGTTTGTAAGCATGTCGGTAAGTATCTACTCCATTCATATCTTCTTTCTTATTGTCCTTCGCAGTTGCACCAATATTTCCATGTATATATAGAGACATACATCGCTAAAAGATATAACTGAGTCATGTGTGTTGTAGATGACAGTGGAGATCAGAGTTCCAAACTTGGATTGTGAAGGATGTGCTTCTAAACTTAAGAAGACTCTACTCAAGCTCAAAGGTATTGAAAGCTTTTGAGTTTTAATCAAATCTTATTCTGCTTTTGTTGATTTCTAAGTATGAGTGCTTACTCATTCTGATCTTACTTCTTGTTGGTTTTGATTAATTTCAGTTTTCTTATTAGAATCTTATAATGACCAAAATAAAAGTAAATATAATATGAGAGCATTATGCATGCAACTATATTTTAAATGTTGTGTAAGTTTTGCCTCGTTTGCATTGAGTTTTTGTAGTTCTTTTAAAATTAGCTAAACAAATTCTTTTTAGCCAAACTAAGAACTGGTTTGGTTCGCGTATCCAGATTTGAGAACATCTCAACCTAAATTTAACCATAGAACCGATCTAAACTGAAAATCTATATCTCCGGTTATTTCACTTGGTCGGATGTTATAATTAATTTATCCGGTTAAATTTGGTTTAACATGCAGGAGTGGAAGAAGTGGAAGTAGAGATGGAAAGCCAAAAGGTGACGGCTCGAGGATACAGGTTAGAGGAGAAGAAGGTATTGAAAGCGGTTCGGCGGGCCGGTAAGGCAGCTGAACCGTGGCCATACCGGTTAGGTAATAGCCACTTTGCGTCTTTCTATAAATATCCATCTTATGTGACCAACCACTATTACTCCGATGCCCACCGTACCGATCCCACCGGTGGTGTTCACACTTTCTTCCACACTCCTGCCGTTTACTCCGTTGCCGTGGCCGGCGATGAGATCGCGGCTTCAATGTTTAGTGATGATAATCCACATGCTTGTACCATTATGTAATCCATTTTTCTATATGTACACAAATATGTTTTCTTCGCACCTTTAAAAAACTGAGTGATTCCAAACCCCAAACCGTAACGGGAACTAAGTAATCTCTGGTACATGTACTATTTAAGGTATCTACCCTGGCCAACAACGAGCTGTTTTCATCTTTGTCCAAGATTTGATTTTGATTTTTCATAATTTTTCCTATTTTGTATTATTAATGAGAAAGTAAATCTAATACTAGTTGTAATACTTCTTGTTTTATATAGAATTCTCCAATATGAAACTTTCTGATATTTCATGATTATAATTAACACTCTCAAACTAAATCTAAACTTGAAACTAATAGAAAGGTCTTTAAATAAATTTTATTATAAATTAAAAACAAACATTTATTATATAGTTTTCTGTTTCAGTATTACTATTACTAGATTCTTTTTCCGCGCTACGCGCGGATTATGGCTTATAAATATTTTTTTATTTTTTTTAAAAAATATTTAAAGTTCTGTTTATATTATTGTCTACCGAAAAATCATAAATATAGCTAAGACAATAAATGATGACAGCTTATGGTTTTTGTTTGGTAAAAAACAGCTTATGATTTTTCTCTGTGATTTATTGGAAAATATTAAATTGATTGATTTATTGCTCGTGGTTTAAATATTTGTTTGATTGTTTTTCAGTTCATAGTAATGTATATTATTATATTTGGTGAGTGTATATGTTGTGTTGTTCCGATATTTGAGTTTTCATGTTAAAAACAATACTATTCAAGTTCGTGACTCTTAATTTGTAGAATTATATTTTGTCTTGTATACATACAATATTTTTTTTTGAATATTTTATCTGTAGATCGTAAGTATATTAATATGAATTTTCTTATCTCGAATTTTAACAGTATTTGTTTTTGTATGATAAGACTGTGTTTATATTTTCTTCTTTTTTTAAATTATACAAATAATAGGTATATTCTTTTAAAAGTTATTTTGATCCCACAAACTTGAGCAAAACTTTTCATCATGTCATCTCTTCTATGTTTTCCTATAACCTTAGATTCATTATAATTTACTCATTAGAGGCCTCATTAGAACCCTAAACTTATAACCAGATGGCTTTGCCTATGATTATATAAAATAGATTACATTGGACTGAAAATGGTGACTGATAAACCACATAACAGATGTTTATTTGTGTACGTGCAAGTCTTACCTAAATAGCAACGTGCATTATTTTGGTTGTAACTGTCTATTGTATTCAGTTTATAAGAAACTGAAAAATCAAAGAAAAAATCATAGATATTTCAATTTCACTAAGGAACACAAAATGACTTCAAATCCTAAAAGAACCATCTTATCTGTTAAAATCAAGACAAATGATTATAGCTTATGTTCTTCAACACACCCAACCTAATTACAATATCGGATTGATGCCTTGAGCTAGACTCATACGAAGAAACACCAAGTCATAAATCAGCGTTGAAGCTTGGTTTGCTTTAACGGAGCTTTTTCAGTAAACATAAGTCCAAGTGTAATTACTTACTTAATTTTCTCCAACATTCTCTCTTCAATCTTCATCTTCTCATCAACCACTCTCTCTAAGTTATCAGTCAATAAACTCTTATATTCTCAACATAACTCTAAGGCTGTCTCAAATTATTTTTAGACCATGTTCAGAAAAACATTAATAATATATTTAATGATTTAATGAAGTAATTTAAAAAGTTAATAACTCCGTTTGATGTTTCTTTTGAAATTATAAGCTCTACATGTAGTAATATATCTAAAAATTTAAAGTTTTTACCATAATTTAGTGATATATTTTTTTAAAATATTCTTTTTTTTAATACTCGAAGATCTATTTGACAAATCCAATTACACATGCTATTAAACGTCCTTCTTTCTGGATTCCTTTTGTTCCTCATCAAGTTTTAGCTTGTAATCATTTCCAAAATAAACAATCAAAAGTTAAACATATCTGTATATTATAACACAAACAAAAACACACACTTAACTTCGAAATTTTTGTATTCTATATTTTTGAAGAAAGAGCCATTACTTGGATAGGTTGGTTCCATCTCCATGCTTGAATTGAGAAATCAGTGGTTCTTTCATCAGTTAACAAAACACTGCTTGCATTCAGATCAAAATGTAATCTCATGCCATTTTTCCAACAGGTAAAACTTACCTTCTACAACTCCCATAACCACTCCTAATCTCCTTTCTCCATGACGAAGCCAATGAAGAATTGACCCAAGTCTCAACAGTTTCTCCATTGGTCAAGCGCTCAAGTTACTGCTATCACACCAACCCAAAACTCTTACCAAAGTTCTTGTGTCTTAGCTTAAAAACACACGCCTTTTCTCTTTCTTGTGTCTTACCTGCCCCGTGTCTTAACATTCCTCTGAATATATCCATTCCATTGCTCTTCCTCATATCTTATTTGCCATCAATCTATCTAACTTTAAATCAAGCTTAAGTAGGTGTCCATATCTACGTAAGAAATGAGAATCTAAACGTAAAGTTAATCATGGTTTAAATGGAGGGAAAAAGATAACTGGATACCTGCTACATGTTTAGTGTTGACTGTTGTTACCAACAGTGCAACAGGAGTTGCGACGCTTTCACTGAATTTCCAGCAGGCTGAGCCCACCGGCCACAAGTAGAAATTCAACGCAGGTCCCCTGTAAATGGTAATCTTAAAGTCCATCACGAAAGCGGGAAAATTTGTTCTTAGCAATGGAGGTAAATCAAGACTGGCCGAGTGCTTCCTCCATCTATTCCATCAAGGGTCGGACGTTCGTCCAGAGTTTGATTAGCTTGATGTGTCCAAGGACATCTAGCACAATTGGTAAATAAATTATTTTTGTGGGTGTGTTAAAACCTGCTTAATCATTACTATGATTCGATAATTAATTAAAATCGAGAACATGCCATCAATAAACTTGTAAAAGACAACACTAATGTGGAAGGAAACACTTATTTACCATATAGATATCCTCCCTTATAGCAGTTGGCTTCGAAATCGTCAAATGAGTGGAACCTAAACCTCTTTAGCACAATCAAGAGCACAATCCCTTTGATCTGTGTCAAAGAAAGGTTATGGATTTGTACAATCAGCAAGGAAGATATGAGTTCGGAAGATGATGTTGATGACCGACATAGCCCAAAACGTCTCTAGTGCGACTGACTCGAGCCAACAGAGGAGCCAGTTGAACAAACCCCTCCTCAACTTATCATGCCATTTGTCACCGCATAGAATCAGCTTCTCCAAAGCTCTTTCCTCTGCTAAGTTTACATGAAATGGAATTAGAATCACCAGAACTCCACGTGTACGGCGGTCGAAGTCTCACATCTAAACAAAAAACACAATGATCCTTCGTCTTCAAGCATATCTTAGAAGTTAGAAGGTACTCTTAATACCTGAAAAAATACATCAAAAATATCTTCAAATATTATGGAAACGACTAAATTATTATAAACACACACAAAGGGAGTCAGAATAGACTTACTCAAGCAAAGAATCATGGTGATCAGAAGGATCTAGATTCTCTTGATTCAATATTCCACAGAAACTATAAAGAATATCAAAAATAAAAGCAATTTTTTTACTGATATCTGCCACAGGAACATACGTTAATTATTCCTTCAATCATCAGATATCTATGCTGAAATAGGAAAATCTGGATCGAGTTTTCTGCATCAAAAGTACAGAGAAGGAAAGACACATAAAAAGACGTTCCAATAACCTGAAATATGGAAATTCACGGTTTTGGAGCTTACACTTTGAAAAAACCTAAAATCAAGTTCTGCGAAACCAACATAAACAAATTGAAATTATGTCACGAAATAGAGAGTAAGTAGTTGAAACAACAAATAGATGAAATAGAGAAAACCCAAGGAAAAATACGACTGGCTGTTCATAATCCTCTAAAATTAAGCACTCGCCATGGCTGAGGATGCTTGAATTATCTTTGAAACTTCGGTAAAGAATCAAAACTCTAACATGAACTCTATCTCGCAGCTTTTCTGGCTTCCCAGAAAAGGATCAAACGGAAGTGTAGTTCGGCCTACGATGGCCCTAGTGGAACCTTTTTGAAAGACAATGCAAGAGGAGACTTTATTTCATGGTCATCGATTCAAGCTGTTGAATAGCGGTTGTAGAATATATTGATGATGGTTTTATATAGGAGGAGCAAAGAGAGAGAAGGTGGAAAGATTTCATCGCTAATGAAGATAATAATAAAGAACATAAATAAATGATAAAAACGGAGGTTGGAGGGATTTGGAACGATGAAGACGAAGTGGAAGAAGCAGACGAAAATCAGGTTTTCCAGAGGTTTGGGTTTCATATGGGCCATATATAGTTATTTTAATTGGTTTTTAAATGGACAATTAAACATAAGATTTATCTGTGGCCCAATTCAACACAAATTAATCGGTAGGATTATTGTAAATTAGGCTGACTTGGCACGTTGGGATTTTTTGATTGGATGATTTTTAGTGATGAGTTGGACAGTCTCCCTATCAAGTATATTAGCCTTTTAGTATTGTAAGATATCAAAGATGGCATTTCTTCAAGACAACACTTTCAATCGAATCAAATCAGACGAAAATGTACAGTCACATTCTTCCCCTCAGTTTTCTTCTCCGGCAGAAAACTACACGGCTCCAGCTTAACCCTTCTCGTAACTCCGGCCACATCAGTACAATTCCACTGAAGCTTCTTCGTGGTGGGCGACAAAGCCATAGTCACATTTGAAGATATATGTTACTAAATGTTAGATTTTATACCTTTAAAAATATTGGGAAAAATATCCAAACAATCTTTTCAGTTTAATTGACTATTTAGAAGCAAGGTTCTAATTATCAATATATACGGTAAATAATCAAAATGATGTTTTTCTTAAATCCGATTTACCGTTATACGACATAAACCGATTTAAACAGTTATAATGATGTTAAATTGGACTTAATTGATTTTAATTAGCTTAAAGCTATTAAATCAAGTAATAATGTTAATGTAAAACCATTAATTTTTTAATTTTTATGTGCAAATTATAAAATCAAAAATACAATTTTATAATTAAATAAGAAACTTAAATATTTAATATAAATATAAATTAAATAAAAATCTGTACTATTAAAAATAGTCATCCCAAAAATCTTTTCATAAAAAAATGTTACAGCTACTCATTAATCATTTATTATATTGTGTTCATATCTTTATTTTCTCTAACTATCAAAACAATATAATCATGATATGTTTTCTGGAAATGTCATTGGTGTGTTTTATATATTACATCTTCTGCCATTATCATTTATTTGTTATGTAAAAATTCATTAAATTTTTTTTTGGTTCAGAAAATGTCAGTCAAACATATGTCTTCAAGTTTTAAGAGAGATACCGAAGAGTTTTAGTTTGCCAAATATAACTTAAATCTTGATTTTAAATGTAAAAGTATACTCCAACATTAATTAAATGCAAACTAACCCAAAAGCTTTGTGAAATTACAACCAACCTTTTATGACCAAATAAAAAACAAAATTTATTTTTACGAATATAATCTTGTGAAGTCTTCTGAGTTTGTGTAATTCATCTCATATAGTTGGTCTTAAAAATAATTTATAATTTTTATAAAAAAATATTTTTCTAGGGAAAACATTGAAATCATGTAATTATAAACATTTGTAAATGATATAATTAAGATATAGTAAATTTGAATTATTTTTAACATAGATGAGTGAATGTAGTGAATCATGGTATTCTTTGGTTTAAGGTTTGGTAACATATGTTGTAGTATTGTTTGTATTCTTGGGTTAATTTTTTGAAACTTAACATTTTTATTCAAAATTAAATGTTACCTATATGTATTTAGTTATGTATATATTAACACTTTTTAAGTTGAACTTGATTATAATAAAGTGATTAGTTAGTTAATTAAGTTCATAGTTTATATTTAGGGTCGAGGAAGTCGTCTGATGAATAATATTTATATCAGAGGATTTCTAGGAAAGTCTTCTGGATGAATAGTAAATTTAAGGTCGAGAAGACTTACTTGAAAGTCTTTTGAATCGAAGGTATTTAACTTTATTGGAATTTTTTTCTCCTTATATAAAGAAAATTTACACATTCTCTCTTCCTCTCAAATGGCTACAAAAATGTAATGTTTCTCATTCTAAAACTCTCAAACCTCTCTCTAATCTTTTTAAACTTAAAAACACCAAACTTTATATTAATTTCTCATTTTTATTTCATGTCTTTCTCACTTATTTATTTTGTTTTTGCAGGTTTTTCATTACATGATTTTCATCATCCACTCTTTTAAAGGTAGATTTATAAATCATATTTTTTCATTTGGTAACCCTTTGTTGCTTAAAGATCTTATTTTTTGAAAACTCTTTTTGTTGTTTTAAGCTCTTACCTTGTTGTTAAAGTTTTCCTATTTTTTGAAGCCATTTGAATGCTTTTAAATATGCATGTTTTTCATATCTGAGAGAGACTTGAAAGTCTTCTAACATTTAATGCACTAGAAGACTTCATGGAAGTCTTCTGGCGGAGTTTTCTCCCATATCTCCTATTTCATAACATAACTGAGGATTTAGGTAAGTTTCCTTGACAGAGTTTTGGTAAGTCTCTGCTTGTTTAAATCTTTTACCTTTTTCCCAAACTAAAACTCTTCAGTCTCTATTAAGTCTCTTAGAACTTGAAGACACCAAAATTTATATTAATTTACAATTTTTTGTGTCATGTTTTTCTCACTAATTCATCTTGTTTTGCAAGTTTTTTATTATATGGTTCTCATCTTCTACTACTTTAAAAGTATATCTATTTTTAATATGTATTTTTGTGTGTTGTTTAAAGGTAAAATTATCTCATCTTCCACTCATTTTCTTTGTTTTGAGGCCATATGAACTTTTTTGGATTTGCAGGTTTTTTAAATCTGAGTTAGACTTTGGAAGACTTCTGAGAAGTCTTCTCGGAAGTCTTTTAAACGACTTCTCGGAAGTCTTTTAAACGACTTCTCGAAAGTCTTCTAAACGACTTCCTGGAAGTCTTCTAAACGACTTCCTGGAAGTTTTCTCAAAAGTCTTCCAGACAACTTCTGGGAAGTCTTCTCAGAAGTCTTCCAACATATAATGTGTTAGAAGACTTCCGGGAAGTCTTCTGAAAGAGTATTCTCTAAATCAAGTGGAGTCCAAATTTTTTTTTTTTGTGGAGGAATGATCTATAATGATTTTGTTTATGGGCGTTTTGTGATTTGTAGGTGTACACTTTTAATTGTGAATTCTTTTGTAAATTTAAAGAGATATTCATGAAAGAAATTTGGTAAATATATTCATTTCTACAATGTTATCTTTCCAAAAGTATTTGACATTAATTGAAGTGATTAATACAAATTTAATAGCAAACACACAATAATACAAAAAAAATAGTCAATTTTACTACATCTAAAGGAGAAAGCTTAGCCAAATTCAAAAAATATCAAATATTACATAAGTTCAAAATTAACTTTAAAGCACGAAATTTAAAGCGGGAAATTAAAATATAAGCGGGAAATTTAAGAGAGAAATTAAAATTTAAGCGGAAATTCAAATTTTAAGTAAAAATTGAAACTTTAAATTTCATGAAAGTTAAAAAGTATATCTTATAATCTAAGAAGACACATCAAACCATATTACTTGATATTTTTGAAGTTACTCAACACTTTTAAAATTGAAAAATATATCTTAAAATTACTTAACAAGTTTACAAAAACTAACTTAGAAGACTTCAACGAAAGTCTTCTCAAATTAGATAGAATAAACATGAATATTAGTAAAAACTCATAATTAAAACCAATTAAGTTATGAATTTCATTCAGTAACCCAAATATCAAGTAATATACATGAATTAACAGGAAAATGTTAAAAACTCTTTACAGTTTTAGAGAAAATTAAATTTTATTAAACATTGACGTAGACGACTTCCAAGGAAGTCTTCTAGCATACTAACACAAAAGTCGTCAATTAGATCATTTTTACAATTGAAAATTTACAAAGGAAGAGAAGTATACTCTACAGCAGACTTCTTTGGAAGTCTTCATTAGTAAATATTTTCTTATTTTTTGTTTGCAAAAAAATCTTGAAAATACCAGAGAAGATCTCCCGGTAAGTCGTCTAGAATAAACATGTTAGTTTTGCATTTGATCAAATTGTTTCAGAAATTTGACTTTTTCTAAACGACTTACAAGAAGAAAAATAAAATTAAATATTTAATTGTTATTAGACGACTTATACGTAAGTAGTCTCAGGTTACTTTTTCAATTAGAAAATAAAATTAAAATATTTAATTTTAACTAGACGACCTACGTGTATTTCTTCTGTCAGATGACTCACATGGAAGTCTTCTGTAATATCCAAGGTTTGACCACAATCTCGGAAAAAAAATCTGGAAGATTTTCGTGTAAGTCGTTTGCCGGAAGACTTACATTGAAATCGTCTAGTTAAAATTAAATATTTAAGTTTTATTTTTAATTGCAAAAGTAACCTAAGAAGACTTCCGACAGTGGGAAGACTTCCACTGAGAGCTCAGAAGACTTACATGGAAGTCATCTTACGGAAGACTTACATGGAAGTCTTCTGACGAAAGACTTCCTTGTAAGTCGTCTAGAGAAAGTCAAATTTCTAACACAATCCGATCAATTGCAAAACTAAAATTCGAAAATCATTGTTAAATCCAATGAGGTTCATGTTTAGCTCTTCTAAGAAGGCATCACTTTTTAATGAAAGTCATTCAATTATTCTTGACCAAGATCATGAACTTGAGTAATTCTAGTAAGCTTATAAATATTGAAATAAAAAGTTGGGATTTTGGTATGAAATAAAAGAGGAAATGAAAATGAGATGGTTTGTGTGTGTAAGAAATAAAAATATGAAGATGTTGATGTTGATTTTAGGTGCATTTAGAGCTTGAAAATGTTTGTTCATGGTGGTTGATGTATTGATGACAATGACAATGTTGTAAATAGAAGAGGAAGATGATGATTATTGAGTAAAGCAACCATTTTTGAAAAAGAAAATAATGACACTTTCGTGAAAATTCCAAATTTTTGGGGTGAATAGGAAAAAGAAAAGTTTCAAAAAATCAATCGTTAGTTTTCTATGTGATTTTAAGTTTTGACTCGTTTTTGAAAGAAGCCCATGTAACAAAACATATTATTCGATTTATGTTCCTATAATTTATTGACCGATTGAGCATACATTCATATTTTTAAGGGCAAATCTCTCAAATAGTTTTTTTTGAAGTTTTTGTCACAAAAATAGAACTTAAGAGAAAAAATGACCATAATAGACCTTTTATATGTTGAAAATTTTAATATTTTTTTTTAAACCTCAACTCCAAACTTCCCACCCCATAACTCTAAACCCTAAGTTTAGATTAATTAACCCAAATGTATAAATATATCCACTACAAAAAAGGTTAGTTTAAATCACTTATTATATATATTTGTATTACTTATAAATGATGTAAATTTTTTTACATCATTTAAATAAATGACTTAGTTTTTGGTGATGCAAATAATTTGTATCATTTTGTTTAAAACTGATGTAAAAATAGCAAATATTTTCATCAATTAATTTAAGTGATGTAAAGATATATCATTTATTGTAAATGATGTATCAATTTTAAAAAGTGATATTAATATTCACATCAGCTTTCTAAATGATGTTAGTTTAGCATCAATTAAAATAACTGATTTTAATTATTTAATATCATTAAATTTATTGAAGTAAAATTAAAATTTAATTTTAATAATAACTGTACAACTCATAATTATCGACTCAATTATTATTATTATTATTATTATTATTATTATTATTATTATTATTATTATTATTATTATTATTATTATTATTATTATTATTATTATTTTACATTATATTAAATTTATGTCCTTATATAAATGTATTAAAATACTTTTCAATAAAATATTTCTTATTTTTCTTTTCTATTTACAATACAATCTGGATAAAAAGAAAACCAATAAAAATATACAGATATTCGATGAAAAAGTTGGAAGAAGAAAAACATAATTCTAGAAAAATGGAAAGTAAAACAATTAAAACGAATTCTTCTTCTTCATTTTCATCTTCAATCTTCAGAATTGTAAAGGAGGAACTGAATTGAGTTCGTAGACTCTCCATCAACCACTTTCCACAAAGACTTCTACTCCTTCGAATTTGCAAGAGATTCTTCATATTTGCCACTAAAAAATAATGGATTCTAACAAAAATGGATTTGTAAACCATAAACTGAAAGAAAAATTTGCAATTTCCTAAAAAGAATAAAACTAGAAGATGATAAGGAAAAGAAAAATATTACCTTTACATCAGATTAAAAAACTTTAGATTTCTTTCAAATCATGCATAAAACATAATTCATAAGAAAGATGATTGCTTTTTGTTGTGTTGATTTTTCTTTATAAACCAAATGGCCCAAAATTTACTGTTTAAACTGACAAAAAGTTAAGAAATAGAATAGAAGAAGGATGAAAGAATGAGTGAGGATCGAAACTAATATGCTTTTTAAGATGAAACAGTTATAGAAGAACATGGGAGCAATTAAATTAAAGCCATGAAAAAATAATTAAAGCAATGAAAATAGTAACCGCATCCCGCAACGTTAGGTTGGTTCAAAACAAAAAAAAATTATTGTAAAACAAATGTTTTAAATGATGCAAATTAAAATAATATAACATCACTTTTATTAAATCATGCTAAAAGAATATATAGTTACCCAATTTTTGTTAGCATCAGTTTGTTAATGATGTAAAAATTGAATCATTTTAATAAATGATGTTAACCAACAACGTAAATGTATCAATTCAGTTAATTGATATAAATTTGTATAATAACATCAATTAAGTTAAAATGATATAAATTAATAGAAATTATATCACTTTACTTAATTGATGTTAAAATTAATTACTATTAACATCAATTGTTACAATCGATTTTTATTATAAATATTTATATCATTTATAAATAAGTAATTTAAAATTGTATCACTTATTTTTGTGATTCCATTTAACTGATACAATTCAATCTATTTTTTGTAGTGATCATTTAATAAAATTTATTTTGGTCATTTTCTCTTTGAGTGCTATTTTTGGGATAATTTTTTTTAGGTCTATTTTGGTCTTTATCTCTATTTTTAATCACTTTTCGTATATATAAAGTGGATCATGTTTTTTATACTATAAAATATTAGAATATGCATTCTATACAATTATGAAAATTCTTGGTCTTCTTATGTGTTTTATATTATATAATATTAGAATGTATTATTGGCCTTCTTACGTTTTATAGAATATCATTTACCATTTATCCAAAATGAAACTTTGTGTATTTCTTGTTTTTTGTGAGATCTAATCTATTAAATTAGGATCATATTTTTATCTACTACTAACAAGTCATAGTAAGACCACTTAAAAAAATTAGTTAATAAGACATATTTGATTATTTACATTAATAATAAACCAACTCTAAATTTAAATTTTATTTTTTAATTATAACAAAATCTATTGAGAAAGAATCTAACAAAATCTTACTTAAAAATTTAAATATTCTTTTTTAATATTGAAAATTTTACAAAAGATAAAATCATAGATGATAAAGATTAACTTTTTGAAATGCACCACGAAAAAACTATTTATATATGTTTTAAAAATTAAAGCAATCTAATATTGTGAAGTCATAATTTAAAAAATAATAAAGCATAATATCATAACATCCAAAATATCCTATATCAATAAAATTTACTAAAATAATATGATAGATACTACTATGTATAAAATTTACTAAAAAAATAGGGTTATATTATTTAAACAAAACAGTGTTTTTACTTATAAATCCCGTAAAATACTAAAATGATATATGTTAAAGTATATTTTCTTATACACAACATGTAAATAGAAATGATCTTAAATATATTTATTTTATATAATATAAATAAATAAAATTTAAAATATATTATATGCAAAATGTATAAATTAAAGAAAAAACATATTATGAAGAAGGTTCTCTATTTGATTATTTCATATGGTTATTTTATTGTACCTAACTAAAAAATATATTAGTAAGTAATAAAAATTAATAAAAAAGTAAAATGTTTTAAACAAATCACTATATATTAATAATATTGAATAAGAAATATAAACAATAATATTATAGATTTACACAATATATAACACTAAAATAGAAATTATATATTTATAACATTTGTAATAATATCTAATATAATATTAAATAGAACAATATTGCACGGACGTACGGGTTAAAATCTAGTTTCATAATTATAATCAACACTGTCAAACGAATTCTAAATAAAAATTAATAGAAAAGTCTTTTATAATAAAGTTATAAAGAACTTTTACAATTAAGTTTCATGTATCACTACTATTTTTATTATTATTATTTTTCTTCACTACTATTTTTGCATATCAAACATAACACTCCTTCAAGACAACACTTTCAATCGGAATCAAATCAGACGGAAACTTACAGTCAATATTCTGCCCCTCAGTTTTCTTCTCTGGCAACAAACTACACGGCTCCGGCTTAACTCTACTCGTAACTCCAACAACATTTGTACAGTTCCATTGCACCTTCTTAGGCTTAGCTGACAAAGATATATCCACATTCGAAATACAAATACCCGTAAATGGATCTTTATCAATCCCAGAGAGACTCCCCGACATGGTAACGTTCTCAGCCGTCATATTATTAAAATTGATGTTTGAAACTTCTGGCAACGCCTTGGGATCGTACCCTTTGTCAGGGTGCTGGTTGTAGTTTCCACTTATCCAGAAAACGTATTTCATCGTCTTCATAGTGATCCTCCTTGCGTAGATGTCCTTGACGTAAGCGCCACGTCCCGCAGCGGTTTTGATTCGTATGGATGATTCAGTGTTGAGAAGTGTCACGTCTTCGATTCTTACGTCTTTGATTCCTCCGGACATCTCGCTTCCTAAGGCTATTCCTGCGCTTTTTGGGGAGATGCATGTGAGCCGTCTGATTGAGAGTTGTTGTGAGGGCATTCCGAACTTGATTCCGTATTGGTCCCAACCACTTTTGACGGCGATGCAGTCGTCTCCAGAGACTATGTAACAGTCTTCGATCAATGTGTTGGTGCATGAATCTGATCAATGAGACCAAACAAGAAACAATGCCACGTAAAATCAGGGCTGGTTTTTGGACACAACAAACATTCGTTTTGGCTCTAAGTTTTGAAGTATCATGGTTTGTTAAAGATATCTTAATTAAAATTAACTTAAAAAGGTTTATCTCCTTATTTTCTAATTCGGCCATAGCACTGTTGCCACATGTGATACTACTATACCACATCATATATTTAGAAATGCTAATATTGTCACATAGGATAAGTACCTGGATTGATTCCATCGGTGTTTGGAACAGTGACTGGAGCGATAATGGTGACGGATTTGATGATGACGTTCTCACAGTAGACAGGATGAACATGCCATGACGGAGAATCGACCAAAGTGATGTTGGAGATCTGAATATTTTGGGAGAACAAGAGCTCGATCATATATGGTCTAGTCACCTTAAACTGCTTCTTTTTGAATTTATCCCACCAATACTGTCCCTGACCGTTGATCGTCCCGTTGTTACCTAATAATCATTAGGATCCAAATTTCGATATATGATCAGTACCTTCCGGTTTACGAGTGAACCAAAAAAATTGTTGTGTTAGAAAATTACCGGTGATGACCACGTCGGTTAGGTTTGTACCGGAGATGAGACTGTTGAACCTTCCGGCTCCGGTTCCATCTCTTCCTTTTCCGTATGATGGCAAGGGAGCGACCACTGGCCATTCTGATTCATCCTGATGTTTGTCAAAACCGGAATCAGTAACATAATATTTACATTAAACCGTCATGGATCGAACAGAACCGGATCCAGTACAAGTCAAACCAGAAACTGATATAAAAGCTAGATCTTCTACAAATTTTGCTTTGATTGAAGATTTATTTACGATACTATAACATTAATGTAAAAAAAAAAAAAAAAAAAAGATCTACTAGATTTTCTACATTATTTTGGTCAATATTTTTTTTTCTAATTAGTAAATTGAACAAAACCGTATAGAACATAGGTTTTTTGGTCTAAAACCGCATACAACTGAACATAGAATTAATTACCTGAGATGCAAGGATGGTGGCACCGTGTTGGAGGAACAAAGTGAAATGGCTAGTTAGGTTAAAACTTCCGGTGAGCCATTTTCCAGGAGGAACTACGAGTTGAGCTCCTCCGTCGCTTGCCAGTTGGCTGAGCTTGCTTATGGCCTCTCTGAAGGCTTTGGTATTAGATGTTTTTCCATCTCCAACTCCTCCAAAATCAGTTAGTACGGCCTTGTGTTTCCGGCAATTTAATGCCGAAAATTTAGTTCCGAAATTCACCAACGGATAGTAGCTACGTGATTCAATCGCCGGAAAATAAAATATAGCCAAAAAAACTAGCATTCCAAATGTTACCCTAACCATCTACACAAAATAATAAAAACATGCAAGAAGACGATTAATATCTAAGAAGATGTTGGATATGAAAACTATTATGGATATGAAAATAAGAGAAACATATTTCCAGTTCAAAAAAAAAGAAGATGATGGATATGCAAATTATTCCTTTTTTTTTCTTTCTGTAATTCTGTTACACTTTTTCGAAACACATATATGAAAATTATTCAAATTAAAATTTTCATAAAGATAGTCAGTATTTCATTGTTGTAGATGATTTCGTATAATCAAATAATATAGTAGCTACACAATGTTCATCATCTAAGAGCGGTTTAATACACATTAGCGGATATATAAAACTACGATCTTTGGCAGAAAATATATAACAGTGTTTCTCTAAATAATACCTTGAGATATCAAAGGAAAAATGATGAAAGAGAAGAATGTTTTCCTTCTTGTTTGATTGTTAGTGGAAGATGAAGATGAATACGACACAGTAGTATTTATAGATTTTCATGAGGATATAATGCCAAATAAGGATTTTTTAATATTTATTTCCAAACTTTCAAATCAAGGAGATAACTATTGAATATATTGTGATATTGTAAATTAAAAAATTTGCTTATAAAATAACTTAATGTCTAAACAAAGAATTAAAAAGCCAAACACCCTATATATATATATATATATATATATCCATGATACAATTCTAAGTTGAGTTCATCTACATTATTGAGATAATTAAGTACTCTCACTATTGCCATAATTCTTAACATCTTTAAATTCTGACTACTAGATTTGAAGATATATGCTATTAGATGTTAGATTTTATACCTTTGACAAAAATAGAAAAGTATTCAAATCTATCTTAATAAAGTTGAACCCATATAATTCACCTTTAAAATTATCTTTTAATTATATCTAATGCCACTAAAAACTAACTAATCCTAATTTTTTAGCATTAATTAGTCTTAACAAAATATTTCTTAAAATACAATCAATTAATTTTATTTATGATCAGCATTAATTATTATTTCAAATAACAATACATCTTAACAAATTCTTAACTAAAGTAAAAAAATAATTAATTTTATCTTTAATTGAATATATATAAAAATAAATACAAATAATATGATATAAATCAATATAAAACTACTTTTACCATTTCGTAAATATTAAAACACATTATTTTTCTATCCAAAAATAAATAATCTGTTTATATTTTATATAATAACTATTCTCAAAATTTAAATATTAATTTACATGAATAAAATAAAATTGACATAAAAATAAATAACAAATCAAATAATTACTTTCTTATTGTATTACTAATAATTTCATATGTGCTAAAAGTCTGAAAATACAAAAAACATCCAATACTTTATATAATTAGTATATAATATAAAAAAGTAATATTCAATAGAAATAATAATTAATACTAATATAACAATATTTATGTACAATAAATATATATTGTATGTTTTTAAAATTTAAAATAAATACCGTTCGGGCGTATGGGTCAAAATCTAGTTATATTTTAAGTTTAATTTATTGATTATTTAATAAAACAAAACCGAACTAAAATAGAGAATTGTTTGAATTTGGTAATACCAAATAAACCGGATGAATGTTATTTTTAAGAAACCGCGGTATATGGATATAGTTTGATATATGAACCTATCAACTATATACAAGATTGGAGCTATTACAAGAACAAAGACTTGGAGTATCACTTCTTTACCTCCCCGGAAGAAAGCTATTGGTTGTAAATGGGTGAATACAATCAAGTATGATGCTGATGGCACTATAGAAAGGCATAAATCATGACTGGTTGCAAAGGGTTATACTCAGCTAGAAGGGTTAGACTATGAAGAAACCTTTTCTTGTTGCTGAATACACTTCAGTTCGTATGCTTCTTCTCTTAGCAGCTAAGATGAATTGGTTTGTGCATCAGTTGGATATATCTAATACTTTCTTGAATGGTGATCTCAATGCAGAGATGTATATGAAGATCTCACCAGGATATGCTGAGCATACGGGTCAGTCTTTATGTAACGACCCGCTCCCAAAGTGTTTAAATTCGAAGGAAAAAAATTGCGAGATGTTTAATTGTATAAGAAGCGTATTTTTACAAGTGTGGAAACACTTGTATTCATGAGGGTTGGAAGAATAAGTCACATTTTTTACTAACTGCCGAATGTTCGGTAAAACACATAGAGCGATCAAAGTCTAAGTAAGAGAATTACAGTCTGACAGTTTAACTATGGAAAGTTTGGCTATCAGAGAATGCAGGTTCCAAGTAAGGCAAGTTTGATCAGGTGCAACTGACAAGATTATACGAAAGGAAGGTCGGGTCTGCGGGAGTCATATAAGCAATAAGTGTAGATATTCTTGGAGCCATTGATGATAAGTTTGATCAAGCTAAATAAGGAAAACAACACTTAAAGGCTGGCTTGGTGAGCAATTCATGGAATAATTATAAAGTTGACCTCCACCCTTCATTTCTCACTTAACTCATAAACAAGACTTATAGAGAAGCCAGATCATGAACGAATTTCTAGAGAGAAGATTTCGAGAAGAAGGATCGAACATGGAGGAGCCGAGGAGTTCTTTGCTAGGAAACGCATGAAGATTCAGAATCTTCGAACTTTTAAGATAAATCGAGGTGAGGATGTGATTCGTGGCAGTCCAATATGAATTGTTTTACTTGGTTTGATTCATTAGGAACAAGTTTAAGTTGGAATTGAATTTGTTTATAGAAAGTTCGTTCATTGCGTTCATAGGGAAATTCATGATAGAATTCGTTTATGGAATGTTCGTTCATTGTGTTCTTAGGATATGCATGCTAGATTTGGTGGATTGTTTAATAAGTTTAGCTAAGTCGGTTATTCGAAAAATGGATGTTTGATCTTGATAACCTAGTCAGGGAATTTGCAATGTGTTTAAGGAAAGAGTAGCTGAATTGAGTTTATTAAGGAAATGGTTAAGTAAACAGTTATGGACCTTGGGGTCGAAGGTTTGGCTACAGGCCGTAATGGAGCGACGGGTCGCAGGTACGGCTTCGGCCACATATACGGCTACGGCCGCAGGTATGGCTACGGCCAAAGGCTGATGGACCTTCGGGTTGACATGTTAGAAAATGTTAAAGTAAACGAATGATTGAACCGGATGTTAGGTTGTTGGTTTTGATGCATGAAAATGGATAATAATAGGAAAAACGGCTAAGTAAAAAATGATGGAAAACTGATTAGCCGTATTGCTAAGTTGATAGAATGGAACTAATAGGTTGTTAGGTTGAAATATGGAATCTGATTGATTGATTATTGGACTGTAGTGTGTGGTACTGAGCGTCCTCACTGAGTACTTATGTATGTCCATGCCTCTTTTTGTGATGCAGGTGACGAGTAGTTGTTTGGACTGGAGCACGGGACGATGAAGACCATCAGGACGGGGTATTCAGTATTGAGATTGTTATGGAATTTTCATGGGAATTTTTACGAACCTTATTTCATACGATTATGATATATGTACTCGGATTATTATTAAAACTATAGTATTTACTTATGTTTACTTAATGAAATATTTCCAATTTTTTTTACTTATAGAATTTCTCTTACGACTTGGCAAAGATTTTCGGGTTGAAGCGTTTTACTTTACCTCTAAATGTAGTGTGTAAATTTCTTAAATTAATATATGGTTTGAAACAAGCTTCGCACCAATGGTCATCAAGCTTTCTTCAACGTTGATTGAGATGGGATTCTCCAAATCACATTTAGACCATACTTTGTTTATTAGGTATAAGGAAGGTATCATTTTGGGAGTGCTTGTATACGTGGATGATATATTGGTGGTTAGCAACAATGATGATATGATCAAGAAGTTTATAGAAGGGTTGCAATCACATTTAAAACTTCGTGATCTTGGCATGGCTAAATATTTTCTTGGCTTGGAGATTGCAAGATCATCGAAGGGCATATCAGTGAGCCAGAGGAAGTACATATTGGAATTGCTTTCCACAACAGGGTTTCTAGAATATAAACCATCCACAATACCGATGGATTCAAGTGTGAAGTTCTCTATTGAAGAAGGTGTTCCTTTTTCTAATTCTTCTTCCTATAGAAAGTTGATTAAGAAGCTGATGTATCTTCACATGAAGAGACCTGATTTCTTATGCTGTCAATACTTTGTGTCAATTCTCTCATGCTCCAACAGATATTCATCTTTATGCAGCTCACAAAGTATTATGATATCTGAAGGGCACAGTTGGCCAAGGTTTATTCTATCCAGTTGATAACAATTTTGATCTTTGTGGATTCTCGGATTCAGATTGGGCGACTTGTAAAGACACAAGAAGATCAGTCAGTGGCATTTGTATGTTCATTGGTGACTCCTTGGTCTCTTGGCGATCTAAGAAACAAGATATTATATCTTGTAGTACAGCTGAATCAGAGTTCAGAGCCATGGCATTTTCTACTAATTAGAGATGATTTGATTAGCTCGCTTGCTTGTTGAAATTTCGGGGTACCGTTTCATCTTCCTGCTTATATCTATTGTGATAACACTTCAGCTATCTACATTGCTAATAACTCTGTTTTCCACGAGAGAACTAATTATGTAGAGTTGGATTGATACAAGACATGTGAAGCCATTGAGTGTAGGTTTTTTAAGACGATGTATGTCAAGACTGGGAATCAATTGGATGATACATTGACCAACACTACAAGAAAACAGGCTCATTCCGAGGGCCGAAATCGTCGGTAAGTCGTCGGAATAAAGGAATTCCGACGACATACCGAGGAAATATGTCCTCGGAAAAAACTCCTCGGAATTTCATTTTCCCTCGGAATTTCCTCGGAAAATTCTGACGGAATTCCGAGGAAACAATATTCCGAGGAAACTTTGAGGACGGCTGTTCGTCGGAAAAGTCCTCGGAAAATTCCGAGGAACATGTCCCTCGGAATTTTCCGAGGAACAGAGTCCCTCAGAATTTTCCGAGGAACATTGTCCTCGGATAATTCCGAGGGAACAGGTCCCTCGGAAACTTCCGAAAATTCCGAGGAACAGAGTCCCTCGGAATTTTCCGAGGAAAATGTCCCTCGGAAAATTCCGAGGAACAGTGTCCCTCGGAATTTTCCGAGGAAAAGATCCCTCGGAAAATTCCGAGGGACATGTTCCTCGGAAAATTCCGAGGGATTCTATTCCTCGGAATTTTCCGAGGGATCTTTTCCTCGGAATTTTCCGAGGGATCTTTTCCTCGGAAAATTCCGAGGGACACTGTTCCTCGGAATATCCCAAAAGAATATTTTTTTAAAAAAATTAAATTTTTGAAATTTAAATTCAAAAATATAAAATTAAAATTAAAATTAAAAAACATATTATATAAAATTCAAAGTCATACAAATAAAAATAAAACATTCAGAGTTTTTTTAAAAAAAAACTACGGGGTTTTGGGAATTCGGGTCTGGCATGCTCGGGAACACCTCGTTCGGGTGCAACCTCCTCATCATCTCCATCATTTGCTCGTTCAGCCTCCTCTGTGCCTTAAAGCCCGCCTGTTGAGTCGCCATCTGGGTCTCCAACGCAGATATTCGATCATCTTTGTCTTGCAACTGACCCATTAGTACTTCTGGATCAACAAATGGCGGTGGTGCAGCAGAAGACGGAACCGACCGGGACCGACGACCCAAACCGAACAAACGGCCCTTCTTCTTTGGAACCGACTGAAATAGAAAAGTGCCAAATTTAAATAATAGAAAAGATGAATTGAACTTTTAAAAAAGAACTTACCGATTCAACGATTTCGTTGATCCGAACCCGAGGCAAGTAGGTCGAACCCGTCGAATCGTCATCCTCGGTTTGAAGTTGAGACACTTCGTCTTCCAGCTGAGTGTCGATAAGGGTGACCACATCCTTCACAACACCATCATCAATCTCGCCGGTCTTCTTGTTGGTATACGCCCTCTTCATTAGGGCGAGATCATCAACCGGCTCGCCCTCATTTTCTTCCGCCTTGAAAAAAAA